>NMUG010006755.1:0-12419 GCA_002855965.1 Monotropa hypopitys | reverse complement strand
ATATAACTCATCTCTATCCCAAAATCCAATCACAAGATCAAATAGGATTCATCTCAAATCCCTCTGTGATCAATAATTTTTTTTTGCTTGTTGTGTGATGTTATTTCCATCTCTTTTCAAAGTTGAAATTGTATGTGTATCCACTTCCTGTGTAGTTACTTCTTTGAATCTTGCGTGTGATTGAATAAAACAATTTCGAAATTTTATGTATTTTACATTTCTCTACAAAAAATGGCAAAATAAATGAACAATTTTACTCAAAAAAAATTTAGGAACCCAAAAAATCAATCTTTCAATTCAAATGACGAAACGATCTTAGCACAAGAAGAATACGACTTCAACATCGAGCTAGATTATGAACTCATGGGAATTGAAGTTGATATTTGTGCTGGGGACGAAGTTCTGGAAGAGATCCAGGAAATGATAGAAAGACATGAGAATCGAAAAACTCTTAATATTGAGGAAATAGAAACCATAAATTTTGACACTATCGAGATACCTAGGGAGAACAAAATTGGGGCCCATCTCAATAAATAGCAGAAAACCGAATTGATCGAGATACTCAAATCATATCAAGATGTGTTCGCATGGTCTTACGAAGACATACCGGGGCTAAATTCATCACTTATAGAGCACAAACTGTCTATCAACTCTACGATAAGGTCAATCAAACAGAAGCTGCAAAAGACTTCGACCCGAATGGAGTCTTAAAATCAAAGAAGAATTCATCAAATAGTTCAATGCATGTTTTCTACGAGTAGCCATCTATCCCGAATGGCTGGCGAACATAGTCCCAGTCCCAAAGAAAGATGGGAAAATCCGAATGTGCATCGACTACCGGGATCTTAACAAAGCAAGCCAAAAGAACGATTTCCCATTACCATATATAGACATTCTCGTTAACAACACAGTAGGTCACGAAATGTTCTCGTTTATGAATGAATTCTCTGGGTACAATCAGATTAGGGTGGTGCCAGAAGACCAGGAGAAAACTGCATTCCTCACACCATAGGGAGTATTTTGTTATCAAGTAATGCCATTTGGACTAAGGAATGCGGGCGCAACATATCAAAAGGCAATGGTAACACTCTTTCACGACATGATGCATAACGACGTGGAAATCTATGTCGATGACATAATTGTCAAGTCCCGACAACGATAGGGGCACCTCCTAAGTCTAAAGCGAGTATTTGAGCGTCTGCAAAAATATCAATTGAAGATGAATCCATCCAAATGCGCCTTTGGTGTAACATCTGGAAAACTGTTGGGGTTCGTAATAAGCCAGAAGGGTATCGAAGTTGACCCAACAAAAGTCCAAGCTATTCAAGAAATGCCACTCCCAAGAGGAGTCAAAGAAGTACGCTCATTCCTTAGGAAACTGAATTTCATCAGTCGATTCATATCCCAAATGACGCAAGTATGCGATCCCATTTACCAGATGTTGTGGAAGAATGAGCCTTAGGAATGGATGGAAGACTGTCAAAAAACCTTTGAGAAAATCCAATGTTATCTGCTCAATCCTCCAGTTTTGGTCTCGCCCAAACTCGACAAACCACTCTTTATGTACCTCATCGTGCTTGACAACTCCATGGGATGTATGTTGGGGAAACGGTCAGAAGATGGGCATAGAGAGCACGTCATTTATTATTTAAGCAAGAAATTCATGGCGTATGAAACAATTATTCAGTGTTGGAAAAGACCTGTTGTGTGCTAGCATGGGCATCACACCGGTTTCGCCACTATATGGTGCACCGCACAACGTATCTCATCTCTCAGATGGATCCCCTAAAAGATCTTTTTGAGAAGCCTACCTTGTCTAGCCGGATTGCGCAGTGACACATAATTTTGGTCGAGTTCGACGTTATTTTCACTACGCAAAAATCTGTTAAAGGAAGCGTAATAGCGAAATACCTCGCGAAAAATCCGTTAGAGGACATTCGACTGATGGAGCCTTTATTTCCCGATGAGGAATTTTTTTGCTCACTAATGGACAACAAAGTAGAATTACCAAGATGGAGGTTATTCTTCGATGGCGCAAACAATCAAAAAGGAGTCGGGATAGGAGCAGTACTCATATCAGCAGAAAGAACTCATTTGCCTGCTGCAACGAAATTAACATTTGAGGAGGAGTATATTGTTACCAACAACATGGCAGAATCCGAAGCATTCATTCTAGGGTTGAAAATGGCCCTTGGGTATGAAATCTAGGAATTAACAGTATACGACGATTCAGATCTGATCATACAATAGAGCAACGAGACCTACCGGACTAAAGATCTAAAATTGACTTCCTATCAACAGAAGGTCAAGGAGTTGCGAGAAAAGTTCAAGAAGATCAGTTTTCATCATATTCCTCAAACCGAGAATTCATTTGCAGATCCGTTGGCAACTCTCATCGCGGCTATTCGGTTCTCCGATGAAGAGAAGATTCCTGCCATCAAAATTGAATTAAGAAAGTCGCCTACACACTGCGCGGCCATTTCAGAAGAAAAAGACGGTCTACCTTGGTTTAGTGACATCAAGCAGTTCATGGAGACTGGGCATTCCCAGAAGGGGCTGGAGCGAACGATCGAAAAACACTGCGAAGACTAGCCGCACAATTCTTCTTCTGCGGGGAAGTATTATTCAAAAGATCCATGCACGGTCCCCTAAGATGTGTGGATGCGACTACTGCCAGCGAATTGATAAAAGAAGTGCACGAGGAAACCTGTGGACCTCATATGGGCATGCATTATCTCTCTCGAAAGATTTTATGAATAGGATACTATTGGATGACCATGGAGGCAGACTGCATTAAATATGTGAAAGAATGCCACAAATGTAACACTCCATGTTTTAAGTAAAACATTTCCAGCATATTTTGTTTTGAAATACAATAAGCTCAAACATCGGGGAGTTAATAGTTATTATACAGCAGCATTGCAATTTAAGTTCTAATTACATTAATCTTGATACAATATGCAAAAATGAAAGAGTACATGAAAGAGAGTACAATTGCTACTACTCACTACAACTGAAAAAGAAGTTTAACTACAATAGTACTACAACCTGAAAACTGAAAAGAAGCACAAAGGTAAGATGGAGAACCCAAGATGCAGCTCCAAAGAGAACCGGCTGCTAACTCAATCTCCAAGTCCACCTGCACAAGAAACCCTGCAACACAAACCTAGAAAAGAGAGAGAAAGGAGGGCCCGAGCAAACCACGGCTCAGTGAGGTAACAACTAACGACTACAAAGCATGCACGAGCGCATGCGACCCTAAGTGCCACAAACAAAGGTAAACAAGTCAAGGAGAAGGCACAACACACGCACACACCCAAGTAACGTGAGACTACGAGTATCTCCGAGGTCAACAAGTAAAGTGTCACCCAAACCACAAACGACGACTCCAACGTGAACATTATCATTAAAGAACTCTACTAAGGGATACGCGTACCTCGAAACTCAATCGCAACCACTCTCAGTCCAACCACGATCAAGACACAACCAACACCTACAATCGCTTACTAGGAACCCAATCTCGATTCTTCTCATCTTCACATCATTCCCATGTTCATTGGTAAGGTTTTGGATTCACAAGATTGTAGTTGATATTGAATATTGGAATTACACATTTTATCGTCTTACCACCTTGGCTCACCCAAGGGGCACAACAACATTACTCTCACAGATCATCATTTTATTCCAATATCCATTTCCGGTCGACTCTTAAACGAGCGAGTCTCCAATCTCCCCAAGATAAGGGCAAATAAAATCACATGTGTTAAGATTTTTCCATGATCCCGCCTGCCGACGTATCCATGTTATTCCGAGACTTCCGGAAACTCGTATCTCCCACCTATGGCCAAAGGATCTTATTCCTAGATCACCACCCGTCAGTAATATCTAGTGATTTCGTGACTTCAAGGGGACGCGTATCTCCCACTTAACACGACAAACGAACTTGGGCATGAACCATCCAAGTCGAACCACACATTACACTTCCTTGTTCCATTGGTATGTTTTGGTGAATGATTGATGATTGGCTAAGGGTGGTCCTCGTAGGATCCATCCCTCGTATTGGAAATTCATTGCATTCATTGGATACTTTTCATTGTAGATCAAACCGTTCATTTTCCATGATTCCATAATCCCCTCAAGGTAAGGCCCAACGCACACACTTCCAATTTCCCACTGTCACAACATCAAGGGGACTCGTATCAATCATACCACAATACTGCTAGTACCCAAAGAAGTCACAACACACATTCACCCAACGGATTTCCATGACCATACCTCAATTCTCTAGGACGTTTGCCACAATGATAACAAGGGAGGGGAAAATCCCCATCTCACCAAAACTCACACTCTCGCCATACCACAAAGGCTCAAGTATATCAAACACGTCACTAAGCATTCATCACTATCAATTTACACGGTCGACGCACACAAATTCCACCTCAAGGCCCACTCGGGCATTTCATCAAAACACTTGGTGCCTATGCCATACTAAGGATAATCCTCAACACACGAGTTATCATTTCTACCACAACATCACTCCAATCATCAACCCAATTACCCTACGCTAACCCGACACCAACCAATCGAATGACCATAACGCGATTCCATACCCGACGCCAATGAATTGAACTACAAATGATACGATTTCGCATAATGAATTAACAATCGATAATCAATGAAACAACGACTAGAAATACGCACACCCATGCATACTAGGTAGGAGTTAAGAGTTACCCACCGGAGCGTCGCTGGAAAGTCGCCAGAGAGGTCATCGGAGCAATCGCCAGAAAACGTCCAACACGAACTGAACCCGTCAACGCGTAGCCCTCGACATCCCCGTCGACGTTAGTGAAGGCCGGAAGCTCCGAATCTCGCGGGAAATTGGTGGATTTAGGAGAGAAGTGAGAGGGAGAGAAGAGGGAGGTAGAGAGAGAGGGTTCTGCAGAAATGGGGCCAAGAAATGCCCTAAACTCAAGCCAAAACGTATATATAGGACCCCACGCGAAAAGACAACTTTGCCCTTAATGATAGTCTGCAGAACTACAGGTGCACCGGTGCAAGCCTGATCTGCACCGGTGCAAACCCCCGTTGCACCGGTGCATCAACCGATGCAAACCCTTATGCCCCAAATCCGAACCTCTGTGCACTGGTGCAAACCCCACCTGCACCGATGCAAACCTGAACAGAAGCTACTGAACTCACTCTGCACCGGTGCACCAAATACTTGCACTGGTGCAACTGCTTCAAGAAGAGAGCAGTGCACTCTGGACAACACCTGCACCGGTGCAACTCCAACCTGCACCGGTGCAACTGCACCAAAACTGAATAAAAATAGCAGAATCGTTCCAAGGCCCTCCCAATACGCCTCGGACAAGAACCAAACTAAAAAAAGAGGTTCAATGGGATTTCCAAATGATATATTCACACTCGAATACGATAGACTAATATATAATTCACATTAAAATTTACGGAGTGTGACAACAAATGCCAAATCCATGGCGATGTAATGCGAGCGCCACCAAAAGAACTCCAAGTAATGGTGGCACCCTGGCCTTTCTCTGCCTGGAGCATTGATGTTATCGGCACCATTAATCCAAAAGCATCTATTGGGCATCAATTCATATTGGTGGCAATCGACTATTTCACTAAGTGGATTGAAGCTATCAGCTTTGCTCATGTGACTGAAAGGGTGATCACCTGCTTCATCAGAAATAACATCATTTGCCATTATGGCTCGCCAGAATCTTTGGTAATCGATAATGCGAGAAATCTAAACAGCTCCATGATGGAAAAGTTATGCTCCCAGTTCAACATCAAGCATCAGAACTCAACGGGTTATCGACCGCAAATGAATGGAGTAATTGAAGCGGCCAACAAAAACATCAAAAGAATCATCCGTAAAATGACGGAGACCCATCGAGATTGGCATGAGAAGCTTCCTTATGCTCTCATGGCCTATCACCCATCAACGCGAAAATCAACTGGGGAAACACCATTCTCTTTGGTGTATGGCTATGAAGCAGTCCGTCCCCCAGAAATTCAAGTCCCCTCCTTGGGAATAATGATGGAAGCAGCATCAGACGACGAAGAATGGGAAAAAGCTCGCCAAAATCAGCCTGTTAGACGAGAAAAGATTGGCGGCTGTTGATCATTCTCAATGCTATCAACGGAGGATTTCAAGAAGCTTCAATAAGCATGTACGACCAAGAGCTTTTCAGCAAGGGGGCTTGGTCCTGAAGCGGATTCAACCTATCCAAGAAGAAGCAAAAGGAAAGTTCGCTCCCAATTATCAAGGCCCATACGTCATCACCAAGGTGTTATCGAACGTAGTGATAATCGTATCAAAAAGGGATGGTCAAGAATTCCTTCAACCATTGAACACGAATGTACTCAAACACTATTATGTCTAATGACATTCTTCAAAAAAAGAGGCGATTGCGACTTTACTTATCTAGAGATGTGTTCTTTTTATCATTATTCCAATCATAAAAAAATATATACGATGATCGAAGCTACCGTCACCCTGTACAAAATAAGACAGGAATTCAAAAATCTCATCTTCTCATCTCCATTCTCTTCTTCAAAGCGCTGTGCATGCTCATGATTGGTTGGAATGTGATAAAAGGTAACTCACCTCTCGATTCTAAAGATGCGATTCATTCAAAAAAAAAGAGAAACAAAATTCCGATATAGTCAAAACCCAAAAAGGGGACTATAGCAAAAATGGAAAATCCAGCACAGTCAAAACTCGAAGGGAGCTATGGCAAAAATGGAACAAAAAAATTCCGGTATAGTCAAAACCCAAAAGGGGGCTATAGCAAAAAGGGAAAATCCAGCACAGTCAAAACCCAAGAGGGCACTGTGGAAAAAATAGAAAAATCCAGTGCGGTCAAAACCCGAAAGGGGGCCATAGCAAGAAAGGAAGTAAAAAATGCATCATGCATAGTACTTTTAACAGAAAAGGCTATGGCAAAAATGGATACAATAAAATCGAAAAGACAATCGAAAAGCAAAAAATGGGTATCAAATCGAAGTTGCGAACACATTAGTTTTTGAGGAAATCAACAAACGGGTTGCAACCGGGATTAGTCGTCATTACGTATGTCAATCAGATTCTTAAGAGATTCAAGTCTAGAGCGTTGAAGGGGTTGAATTATCATGTGCTAAGATCTTAAAGTCAAATGAGCAAATCATACAAATAAAAGGTTCCAACCAATAAGTAAGATTTATATTTTTGTTCATTGCCTAGAAAAATATAAATACTTGCAAATATATCAAATGCTTTGTTTATTATGTTGCAAGAAACAGAAGTTGTCTATGCAGGAATAGACTGGGAGCAAAGCATGAAGACATTTCAACTGAGAAAAATAAGAAAAATACATGACGAACAGTGAAAACAAAAAAAACAAAATACATTCAAAGAGGACCCCCAGGGAAGGTCATCCAAAAGACGCAACAAGCTCGATAAGCTTCGCGATAGCGAGCCAGCACCACATCTGTGCTCAAAACACCAGACATATCAGCGTCAATCAAACCACGAAACATTCCAAGAAGAGTCTGAATTTGGACTGTATCCGGATATTCGCCCAAGAAAAGATGATCAAGGAAGGAGAAACTGGACCGTAGACTTTGAACGTCCCGATGATAAACGCCTTTTTCTACAACTGAGTTCTGTTGGGTGTCATGAATAAGTGTCCGCAATCTTTCAACCTTAGTGACACGATAAGAAGTTAAAGCACTGACCTCTTGCTGCAATAAATCTCTCTGACATCCCAAGTTATCAATTTGACACTGCAGAGAATGCATCAGCTCAAAATGCAGTGTAGCCGCCTCTTCAAGCTGAATATCATGTTGACGGGTAACTTGCCTTAATGCACTCTCCAGCTCACTAAGAGTGCTAGTAGAGCCAACAGAAGCTCTAGCATCTTGAAGATTCTGTTGAAAGAGGCTCACAATAGCCTCTGATTCTGAAAGTTGCTGATTCATGTGATCTAGATCTCCGCGAAGTGAATCTTTCTCTGTCACGCCCCGCCCCAGACGACTGTAGAGCCAACCATCCAGGGACGGACACGTGACAATCAACTACCACTAAACTAAACACAAATCTCAACAAGAACTGAAAAGAAACTGTTGAACTGGAAATGAAATACATGAGTACAACTGAAACCTCACAGGTCACACACACAACTCACCTAACCACTACTCATACTGAAAATGATACAGACTCAAATAAAAGAAAAACTCTCTCTCATAAACTCTGATAAAAAACTTAAAATACATAAAAGATATACCTGAAACAAAACTACTGAAAACTCCTTACAACAACTACTTATGCACCTCAACTGCTGCTGCTGGACTGGTGGACTCTAACCAGAACTCGAATCACCAACCACCTGGAAGGGAAAGGAGAGGGTCAGCTAGGAAAAGCTGGTGAATACTCAAATGAAAAACATAAAGTAGAGAGAGTAAAATAGTTATGGATCACCTTATATATTAAAATACTTATTTACCCACACACCCACACACACACCAAATAACGCACACCTAAACGCACACCACACCACACCAAACACACACCACACCAGAACACACACCACGCCACACCAGAACACATACCACACCACACCAGTACACGCACCACATCACACCACAACACACACCACATCACACCACAACACACGCCACACCACAACACACACCACACCTATGAGCCATAATAGCCAAGGGTCATTAAGTCCGGTGACTATCCGTTAAAGTCAGATTTGATACCCTAGGGACATCCTTGGATAGGCACAAGAAATGATTCAGGGGCCGCTACACCAGTCCCAGCGGTAAGGACAGTACCACATGTACATATAGTACAATGTCTCATTTAACCGTGAGAACCCGGCTGCACCACCAATGTGCATATGATCCATGGAACCATCTGTTCTACGGCAAGGCCATTTAAGTTCACCAAAAATCCTCCTTTTCAATTTTATGAAAAACTCCTTATTTTAATATTCTCAAAACACCTTACACCATTTGAAAATTTACCTATCTCCACCCCGACTCCTTTTAATAAAACACTTTCTTTTAATAATTAAATCACCATTTTATTTTTCAATTTATTCACCCAAAATATTTCTCCCAAAATTTGTGATCCGTAAATTTATCATCATTCGCAAAACAACTTTTAAAACACATATTTGTTATATATATAATAAAAGGGCTCTAAAATATGGAAATTATAGAGTACTCACTTGGCACCAAAGATCTGCTATGCTGAAGATCTCTCCTAAAGAATATGCTTTCCTGGACGCTGAATTGAAAACGATGGCGCCCTCTCCTCACCTAGCAATTAGCCAGAAATGTACATATAAGAGCAATATCACAATATGGAAATTTATGGAATTAAATATCATCTTTAAACGCTTATTTTTTTCACCTCCCCGAAAGTATTAGATATTCCCCCATTAATTTAATATTTTCTTTTTCTTCCTATTTTGTTCTAAAATATTTATTTCATAATTAATACTATTCTTCAATAATTAAATACATCTCCTTTATTAATTTTTAATCAATTTTTTATATTTAAACTCTTAAATAGTATTTATTTATTAACAAAACCTAAAAATATTTCTAAACTAACTAAATAACCCAAACCCCCTCCAAACAAAATACTACCTGACCCCTCTCCCAAAAATCTCCCTAGCCGAGAACTCCACCACCCCTTTAACTAAAATAATAAAATAAAAAAACTAATTTGGACCCGTCCCCAACTCCCTCTGCCACCTGACCCCCTTTCCCCTATCTCTTCTACCTTCCTGCTTCTCACCCCTCTGGAACGAGTACTAACCCAAAAAAAGATGCTTTTTACCAGATTTGCTCAAAACCTCACCATAATCTCTACAGATTTTAACTAACAAACACATTTTACAATTCATAACATACATCTAACAATTAATTGAATCAAAATTATTAAAGATTTTATTAAATAAACATACCTTAATCAGATCATATTTTGATGGGTTGAACCTCCTGCTATACTTCTTCTTCCTCCTTCCTCCCTCTGCCACAAAATTCTCAGAACTTCCTCCCAAAAATGCTCTCTACCTCATATTTACTAAGTTAGATGATGACATAATTCTTTCTTTTACACGGAAATGTTATATAGACTTAGAGAATATCCCTTCTTCTCCCACGTTTCTCTCAACCCCTCACAAATTTTCCACGACTCATACACACAATCACACACGTGTTCTATACGGATAAGTATTATGATTAATTATGTTTCTTTTATGTTATATTTTTTTTCTATTTCATTTATCGCATTTGATACCCCCACACCCCACATGCACACACGTACACAGGGACAACTGGCTCTATTATTACTTTTTAACTAATTCTGTTATTAATTTTTTTAATTCTCGAATCATTTTTTTAAAATTTTCCTATCCACTTAATTAATTTAATTAATGCATTTTTTAGACGGGTCTCACACTCTCATTCACCATGGAAGAAACTCGTCGAAGGGCATCATCTTTTTCTTGAGAAAGTTGAGTTTGCCGCAAAAAAGAAGCAGTCAGTTGAAGGGTGTAGCCAGAAATCTGCGTTGCTAAGAGAGGTAGTCTGTGAGACCCGCACCATAATTTATGCATTAATTGCGTTAATTAAAATTTATTAAATGCGATTAAAATTTTGAGATGATTAAATTAATTATGTAAGCAATTAATCGTGAGGTGGACTGAAATTAGAAAATAGCTAAAATAATTATTTGAACCGATTCAAAATTTTAAAGATAATCAAAATAAATTTATCGGAGTAATTTAATTTGCGTTGGGCCGAAATTGAAATATTAAACATAAAACAAAGTTATAAATCAAAAGAATTTAAATTAAGGTTTAATTTTTGAAAGTTATTAATGTTGAGGGCATTTAAGTAATCTATTTAATTAAAAATTAAAAAAATTAGAAAATTCGAAATTGGGGAGGAGGCCAACTGGCCTGTGTACGTGTGATGTGTTAGGAATGGTTTTTTGCAAACCAGAGGAGATATCGAGCGAGAGAGAAGAGGGACGGATGAGCGAAGGAGCGAAGAGAAAGGGAGAAAGGGAGAAGGGGAAGGGACGACCGGACCATCGGGAGGCGACGACATAGCGCCGGAGAAGAGAAGGAGAGAGAGACCGACGAGATGAAGGAGAAGAGGGAGAGAAGAGATCGCGCGGGAGGAAGAAGAAGAGTAGGCGGCGGCGTCCCAGGCGACGCAAGCAGCGTGGTGGCGCGCGCGGGTGGAGGAGACGACGGTTCGGGCAGCATGTGGAAGATCTGCAGCGTGTGGTGGTGGCGGTGTGCGCCGGTGGGCTATGCTACGCGGATCTGCACTGGGTGCGTGACTGAGGTGTGACTGTGTAACGGTGACAGCGGTGGTGGTGGCTCGCAGCAGCGGAGGAGCGGCTATGGTGGCTGGCGCGACGGTGGCTGGCGGTGTTCTGTGCGATAGCGATGGTTTCGGTTGTGCAATGGCAACGGATTCCGGCGATGATTGAACCGAGAAGGTATATACGATGTTTGTTGTATTCGCATTTGTGTTCATGTGTATGCATGTTGGAGTCGATTGCTGTGCATTAGTAGATGTGTGTGTGTGCATTATTGGCGTAGTCGACTGTAGTATTGTGGAATTCTGTGTTAGTTGCACTGGGTTGGTGGATTATGATTTCTGTGTTGGTTGCCGACGATTGTGGTGGTGGCGTAGTGGTTGTGCGAGCGTGGTTGTGATAGTAGGTAGTGTTTAGTTATGTTTTAGCGATTTCGGCTGGTTGTCGTACTGTGGGTTGATGTCTGTTAGCGTGTGTGCGTCATATTATACGCGTATATTCTGAATTATATTATTGTTGTGATTGCAGTAACAGCGCGAGGGCGGATCAGTCAATCGAATGACTATCGGAACGTCGAAAAAATCAATCGAAACGGTATATTTTCATATTGACGTTTTACTTTACGAATGTTATTTATTAATTAGTTGAATTAAAGATTAGAATGGAAGTTGAATCAAAACTACGAAAAAGGGAGAAATTAATATTATTATTAAGAATAATAATTTTTGAATTAAAATAAAGAGATTGGAGAAAATGCAGAAAAATAGTGTTATTAAAAATAATAATAATTTTAATAGGAATGTTAGGATTAAAGTATGCATGCATGTAATTATAGAATTCGATTTATAGAATTAGTGTGATACTAGCATTTTCATATAGTTTTTATTTGGTTATTTTTAGGATTGGATGAGATCGTCATTTTTGGCACCGCGCAAGGACAAGCAAACTTTTAGGAGGTTTTTTTCAGTCAGGTGAGTACTTATAGAACTTCATAAATTAAAGTAGCCTATTCTACTTTTGCTTTAGTATTAAATGTGTGATTTTAAGATAATTGCGAAATTTA
>NMUG010006754.1:0-12422 GCA_002855965.1 Monotropa hypopitys | reverse complement strand
CTGATTCAGGATTGAAAAAAAACTCTACTCTTCTCCATTCTTTTCTGATCTCTTATCTTCTCTTCATGATCAAAATTTGAAATGACATTACTAAGCTCTGAAGTGGCAGTTCAGAGGTTTGTGGTGAAGGAATTGTGTTGTGCCATGGTGTGGCAGGCTATGGCATTACAGGTTCAGTAAAGATAACAACAGGAGATGGTTTTGGCTCATCCTCATTAAGGGGAAAGATCTTCAAATGAAGGAAAGGGATAGCAAAGTCTGTCCAAATTGCAGAAAAGCTGCAAAATGTTCAATAGATTGAATGAAGAAGGAGCAACAGCAAGAGTCTGCCTCCTCAAGTTGCAATATAGTTGCAAAGAACATAGAAATATATTGCAGATTGCACTCCATTCTCCGGTAAAGAAGATCTGATTTTCCGGAAGAACAAGTTTAAATTCTTGCTTGATTCAGCAGATACTTTAATTTTCTGGAAAAATATGACTGTTCTCCCGGTAATGCAAGTATCAACCAAGCTTCCATGCCAATGCAACTCATTTCAGGTGGACAATTCTGTTTTGTCAAGATTATTTCTTTTCTAACAAAAAGACAATGATCTTGAGGGGGAATGATAAGAGAGATGACTCTGGCCAAGTCAGCTCAAGTTGACAACTCAGCCAAGGCCAAAACTGAGATGTCAAGCACAGCCTAAGGAGGATCTCCCTAACTCAACAACACATGGTCTTCCGGAACAAGAGACCTGATCTTCCGAAAGAACCAGCACTGACTTGTATCAATAATGTTAGTTGTGGTTCATGACAGTGGTTCATCATGTATTTGTGTTGTATTGTATCATTGCTTATGACGGTGTATTACTCCTATAAATAGGAGGCACCTCTAGTTCATTTGTATCTTTGATTCATTCAATAAAGCTGAGTAAAGTTCTCTCTCTATATTGCTATTTTGAGAGTCTCATGTGAGGAAGTTCTTCACTGGTAAAGCATCTCTGCTTTACCAGGTTTAGTTTGAATAAGATCTGTTTCAGATCAGATTAGATTAGGATTAGCATCAGATTCTAATTTTCATCATTTTGCTGGGCGGATTGCTTAAGTGAAGGGCATTTTGGTAACTTCAGGTGGGGGTCCTATATATGTGTTTTGTCTGATTTTCTTCTTCTTCCTCCCCCATTTCTAACCCTAAAACTCTATCTCTTCCTCCATTAATGGATCTCTCTCTCTCTTCTCTCCTCCATCTCTCTCTATTCGGCAAGTTTCGAAAGAAACGCGGAGTATTAACGTCGACGGCCTCGCTACCCTCTCCGCGGTGATATGCATAGATCGTCCTAGATCGGTAAGTTTTCTCTCCCTCTCCAAAACCCTAGGTTTGTATTGGTTGCTCGTCTAAGGTTTTTCTCTTCTCAAACATTGTAGAGCATCGCGAGGGCTCCACAATGGTGAGCTTGGTTCACTCTGGCCATGGAGGTTTTCTGGCGAAGTTTTCCGGCGAGTGTCACCGGAGCTCCAATTAAGGTAGAGTTCTCTATCCCTCTCGTTTGTAGTGTTGGTCTTTTACTCCCTCCTCGCAAATTGTATGTTAATTCGTAGTTTTGAGCATTTGTACGAAATCATCGTTCACGAGTCATCGTTCGCGCAAATTGGTCAAGTGTGTGTATTGTCTAGGGTCTCTATGAAATCCCTAGGATGTTAATTATTCTATTCTAAGTTTGATTTTGAAAAGCCCCAATTTTGCGAAAATCTCATCGTCGTCTTTATGAAAATCGAATTGGGGAAAATACTTGTTTTGGGTTCCCTTGGGTGTCGGTTGGTGAAAACAAGGTCTTGACACGTTTTGTGGAAAATCGAATAATTGGAACATTTTGTGAATAAACGGAATATTTGATAAGAATGGGAAGAAAGTCACATTTTGAATTGACACATGACTAGGAGGTTGTTTTCCCTAGGTCACACGGAATGATTGAATAAAATAAAAAATGTGACGTTTAACTCTATACGAGGAAATACTGTTGAGTTGACTAACATATTTGGGTAGCTGGATTTTGATACCTTGAGTGGCTAATTAGAGCACTCACGACATTACGCAATGGGGTTTGACTGGGTCCTCCCGGTGTGCCGGGTCCTCCCTGGGGCTTTCTCCGGCCCAGGAGACTCACAGCCCAGAGGAGGTGCCTAGCCGAAGCAATAGGAAAGCAGGGTCATGTGACCGAACGGAGGAATGGCCGACGACGGAAGCTCCCTCGGGGTCACTTTTGTGCAGAAGGTTTATTGCCCAGGGACAGTCCGGTCAATAGCCAGCTACGCCGAAGCATGTATCTTCGGCCAGATAGGACAAATATTTCATTTACAGCAAAGATTCCCTCAGAGATAGCATCCCGGGTTTTGCGCACATGGCAGACAAACACCTGACACAGGAAGCAGCTTTTCCGTGATTCCTGTCACATGCCATACATGCTTTATCAACTTTTCTGCCGCTCAATGCTGTCAGGCGATGCCGCTTGACATTCTCGGAGCCGACCGATCGGCCACACGCTCAGACACACAGTTGGGACATGCACATTTCCCCATGACGTAGCACAGCAGCAGAGTCGTGCCGAAGCGCGTGACCCTCACTCTCCGATAGTTTTATAAATAGAGAGGGACATTCAATGCAGAGGTAGACCTTCTCACTCTAAACCAAGCTCTGTCATTTTACTTTCTCTCTCTACGAATCCCTTGCTGACTTAGCCATCGGAGGGTCCATCGGCGATATTCGCTGGTAGCCTAACGTTTCTCTCTTTTGCAGCTAGGTTCGGCCACTCATCTCCACCGCCTGCAACCGGGAACCACCACTAGAAAGGCTTACCCCGGGATCCTTTCTCAAACACTCAAATCTCTGTTGTAGCTTGAAGATGACTTCCAAAGACAGAAACTCCAAGGATAACCAATCTGATGGCAGAAGGAATAAGGGAAAGGAAGTTGCCAGGACAGGTCTGCTCTCCAAACCCCTGAACACTTCCACGCCGACGATGCCAGCTACCATACCAGTGATCTGACCGATGTGCCCTGACCCTCCGGCAAAGCTCACCACTAGGCAGTATATCCGTAAGCTGGAAGGCAATCTGGGTCGAAGGGATCACCAAATTGATGCCCTTATCTGCGAAATGACCCTCCTAAGGGAAGCCACCGAGAAGAAAAGAGCGGTGCCAGACCATGCCGAAGGGGACGACTGAGAGTACCAGGAGCCTTCCCAGAGCAGGAGTAGATCTGAGCAAACCAGGCCCTCTGCTTTAAACAGGCTAGGGGGAAGGGTAGAATAAGTCCATGCCTGGCAGAGGATTAATGAGGACCGCCGCGTCAGGCGCCGAGTCTCGCCTCCTCGACATAGAGAGGAACGTTCAGCCGCTAGTCGTCGGCCACATGTCTTTGACCCCCTCGGGCCAAACGCAGTTCCAGCAGCCCAGAGACCTCGTCCGTCTCGGGAACTGTCACCCCTCCGGGACCAAAGGCACGGTGGTTACGGAGAAAGCCAGGCACCCCATTCTGAGTAGGAGGTCACCCAGAGGAGAAGAAGGGAGGTCCTGTCAGCTCAGACCTATGAGCCGTGCTGACAGGACAGAATCCCATGTACTCCATTCTCTCCAAAAATCGAAGCTGCAAGGCCTCTGGCAGGTTTCTCAGCCCCCAAATTCAACAAATATGATCCCAAAATGGATTCATATATCCATATCGTGCACTTCAGGCAAATGATATCCCTTTATTTGGGGGAAGATGCCTTGATGTGCAAGTTGTTTCCATCTAGCCTAGGAGAGGTTGGGTTGCTCTGGTTTGACTGATTGCCAGCAGGGTCCATCTCCTTATGGAGAGACCTTTCAATGGCCTTCCTGGCTCGGTTCATCACCAGCTCCAGAGTAAAGAAAGAGGTTGATTCCCTCCTCGGCCTTGGGCGAGCGAGGTCAGAATCTCTGCATCAATACGCAGCCCGGTATTGGGACCTCTACAACGAGATTGAAGAGTGTGATCAAAAAAATCACAGTGACATCATTCAAACTCGGCCTGGACCACTCCAGCCGAGAATTTGAAGATTTAATGTTGTTCCCTCTGGCCACCATGAATGAGCTCATGGCCAGAATTGAGCTCCATGCAAAATTGGAAGAGGCCAAAGAGGAAAGGAGCAAGGCCGATCAACGCTACGGCCACAGCTCCAACAATAACAACAGTTCGGTCAGAAGAAAAGAAACCAACACTGTCCAGCCTAGGGAGCCTCGGACCTACAAGCTGTACGAATTTGTGGCCCACACCACTGTCTTCAAACAGCCAACTTTTATGCTCCTTCGCAAAATCGAAAAGGAGCCATACTTCAGATGGCCGGAGAAGTGGTTGGGGGCTCAAAGAGGCAGCAACAACAAGTTCAGGTGCTCCCACCACATGGAGAAATACCACCTCACAACCAACTGTCGGGCCTACCAAGGATTTTTTGGAGGAGTTGGTTGTTGCTGGTCATCTTGGCGAGTTCATTGACACAGAAAAGATAGCCGCTGTTGTACCAAAGGACGACCCCAAGCCGGCCCTACGCATTATCAACGTGATCCACGGGATGGTGGATCACCGACGAGAGGAGTAACTCCGGTCAGAGCTCCAGCAGATTGAGACGAAGGAGATCCTTGCCATCCAGCCCATGCCGAAGAAACAAAATCCAGACTCCAGGTATTCCATAACCTTATCAGATAGGGATTCAGAAAGGGTTCAGCACCCTTACGACGACGCGCTAGTCGTCGCCCTACAAGTTGCCGACTGTCAGGTCCGAAGGGTTCTCGTTGACCTCGGCAGTTCGCCAGATGTCATGTACTATTCTCTGTTCAAGAAAATGGGGTACAAAGCAGAATACCTTCAACCGACCGACGTGCCATTGGTAGGATTCAACGCGGCTTCGGTCTGGCCGCTCGGCAAAATGCTCATCCCAGTGACCATCGACACGGTTACTACCGAGGTGAAGTTTATGGTTGTTGATGTCCCATCTCCTTACAACGCTATTCTGGGCCAAACCTGGGTCTATAGCATAAAAGGAATCGCATCCACATACCACCAGGTTATCAAATTTATTGGCAGGAGAGGTGTTGAGGAGCTTAGGGGAGACCAAACCTCGGCGAAACAGTGCTACATCGCTACTGTCAAGGGGAAAGTTACCCCTGAGGAAGTCCACTGGGTGGAGGTTCCAGATCCACCGGTGCTGGAGGATGTCAGTTCAAGTGGCTCGGCAAAATCCATTGAGGACCTTGACACCATCCCTCTGAGCACCAATGATCCGGAGTGCTTCTTTCTTATCGGTTCTGAAATGACCGAAGCAGACAAGGAGGCCACGGTCAGCTTCCTGAAGCATAATGTTGAAGTGTTTGCCTGGACACCTTACGAGATGCTGGGCGTGGATCCGGAGTTCACCAGCCATCACCCCAACATCCGGCCTGAGTGTTAGCCCATTGTTCAGAAGGCCTGACGATCGGCAGCTGCTCACGCCGATGCCGTCATAGAGGAAGTTGATCGATTGACCGAGGCACAGGCGATTCGAGAAGTACACTATCCCACTTGGTTAGCCAACACGGTGGTGGTCAAGAAGAAGACCGACAAGTGGAGGGTTTGTGTTGATTACACTAACCTCAATGAAGCTTGCCCCAAAGACAGCTTCCTAGTTCCCAGGATTGATCAACTGGTCGACTCAACGGCCGGACATCCCAGAATGAGCTTCATGGATGCCTACCGAGGGTACCATCAGATAGCAATGTTCGGCCTAGATCAGAAGAAAACGACTTTCATCAGTCCCAGAGGACTCTACTGCTACAAAATTATGCCCTTCGGCCTAAAAAATACCGGAGCGACCTATCAGAGGATGATCACCAAAATGTTCATCTCCCAGCTCGACGACACAATAGAGGCCTACATTGATGATATGGTCGTCAAGAGCAAGGCCGAGGAGGATCATCTGGCAGATCTTCAGAGGGTGTTTGATATTCTGAAAAAGCACGAGCTCTGGCTCAATGCCTCCAAATGTGCCTTCGGAGTCAGCTCAGGGAAATTCTTGGGCTATCTTGTCACATGCTGAGGCATTGAGGCCGACCCATCCCAGATCTCGGCCATCCAGAAGACCGAAGAGCCCAGAACATTAAAGGAAGTGCAGAAGCTCGCGGGAATGGCTGCAGCCCTCAATCGGTTCATCAGCAGGTCTTCAGACAAATGCCGACCATTCTATGAGGTATTGAAGAAAAACAGCCAAAGGCATTTTCGGTGGACTGATCAGTGCAGGGAGGCCCTCGACAATCTCAAAGAATACCTCTCTTCGGTTCCCTGCTTTCCAAACCAATACAAGGGGAAGAGATGTACCTATACCTTGCCATCACACAGCATGCCGTCACCTCAGCATTGGTTCGGTAAGAGGGTCCTGAGCAACTACCGGTCTACTTCTCTAGCAAGTTACTCATCAGCGCCGAGACTAGGTACCTTCCTCTTGAAAAACTTGCATATGCTCTGGTTATTTCTTATAGAAAACTGGCAACATATTTCCAGGTACATACTATTGTGGTCTTGACCGAGTTCCCTCTTCGGATGTTGCTTAAACGCGCCGACTTATCCGGCCGAATCACCAAATGGGCCGTGGAACTGGAAAAATTCGACATCAAATTTCAACCCAAAACAGCCATCAAAGACCAAATCCTGGCCGACTTCCTCGCTGAGTTTTCTCCTCGGCCAGAGGATCCTCAGGTTAACGAAATCGTTGCCGACCAAGTCCTGCTAGAGTCACTGCCAAATCAAGACTCATGGAGTATGTTTGTCGACGGCGCATCCAATTGCCGAGGGAATAGAGCCGGAGTTGTCCTCATTTCCCCCGAGGGCGTCACTCATGAACATTCCCTTCGGCTTAACTTCAGCGCTTCCAACAATGAAGCAGAATATGAAGCCCTATTAGCCGGACTGAAAGCTGCCGAAGAGCTGGAAATTCAGAGCATCAGCATCTACAGCGACTCTCAGCTCGTGGTCAACTAGGTCAACGGCAACTACGAGTGCCGAGACAAGCGGATGGGAAGGTATATGCAGAAAGTTAAGGAAAGGCTGGGGCTGTTCAAACAATTTCAAATTCAGTAGGTCGGCAGGGAACAAAATGCCCATGCCGACGCTCTAGCTGGAATAGCCTCAACATCGGAAGTTAAAGAATAGAGGACAGTCAGCGTCCAAAGCCTAGATCAGCCGAGTATAGAAGCACTGAAGTAGTCAACCGTCTTCTTCATCATCCAGGGTCCCAGTTGGATGGACCTCATCATCTCATTTCTGAAGGATGGATCACTACCAGAAGACAAGAGGGAGGCCCATCGAATCGTCCACAAGTCGGCTCAGTTCTGGCTAGGCCCTCAGGATAAGCTGTACAGACGGTCCTTCTCAGGACCATACCTCCTCTGTATGCATCCAACATTAGTGGAAGGAAGTATTGCAGGAGCTCCATGCCGGCAGCTGTGGAGCGCACACTAGGGGAAGGTCAATTGCACATCGGTCCATCTCCAAAGGATACCGGTGGTCGAAGATGATAGAAGATGAGGAGATGATAGTGAAGAAATGTGATGCCTACCAGAGGTTCACTCCGATCATCAGACAACCTACCGAGGAGCTTACACAGTTGATTAGTCCATGGCCTTTCGCTCAGTGGGGCTTGGACATCGTCGGCAAGCTCTCCATGGCACTAGAAGGGTTCAAATTCTTGATCACGGCAAAGGACTACTTCTCTAAGTGGGTAGAAGCCGAGCCGTTGCTCACTATCGAGGACAAGGATGTGAAAAGGTTTGCCTTGAAAAACATCATCTCCCTCTTCGGCATCCCATATGCCTTCATCTCGGATAACGACACTCAGTTTATGGGGGACCACTTTACCAATTTATGTGCCGAGCATAGAATCAAGTTCTACAACTCCACCCCCACTACCTACAAGGCAACGGTCAGGCCGAAGCATCCAACAAAACCACCAGCAACGGCATCAAAAGAAGACTCCAAGCAGCAAAAGGAAAATGGGCCGAAGAGCTTCCTAGTGTTCTTTGGGCCTACTGAACAACCCCTCGGCACTCTATAGGGCAAACCCCATTCTCACTAGCCTTCGGCATGGAGGCAATCATTCCGCTGGAAGCCGGGTTGCCAACCATCAGGACCGAATCATTCGACGAGCCAATGAACAACGCAGCAATTGAGAAGGATCTAGACCTGACCGAAGAAAGAATAGATTCAGATAGGATCAGATTAGCCGCCTACCAGCAGGGAGTGGCCAGAAATTTTGCATGGACGGTCCGGCCCAGGGCCTTTAAAATTGATGATCTCTTTCTAAGGAAAGTCGTGGGAAATAAGAAAAAGAGCTCAGATGACAATCTCGGTCCAATCTGGGAAGGGCCGTACAGAGTGGTAGGCCACGCAGAGACCGGGGCTTACCGACTAGAAGAGCTGGATGGCACTCAATACCGAGGCCGTGGAACGCTAAAAACCTGAGGTTGTACTATCATTGACCGATATGTAATCTGGCCTAGGGCCCTTAATCAATGAAAATCATTTCTCAAAAAATGCTCATTCAATTTTTTCTTCTTTTCTTTCTCTATCTTCGGTGCTATATTACCGAAGCAATTTATAGTTGTCGTTCACCTATAAAACGCGCATGCAGCTCTTCGGCGCTATACCACCGAAGCAGCTTATAGATGCCGTTCATCTGTAAAATGTGCATGTAGCTCTTCGGCGCTATACCACCGAAGCAGCTTACAGTTGCCGTTGATCTACAAAACGTGCACGCAACTCTTAGGTGCTATACCACCGAAGCAGTTTACAGTTGTCGTTCATCTACAAAGAGCGCATACAGCTCTTCGGTGGCATTGCCGAAGAACCTCTAAAAGTTAGCATTTACCTGAAAAATGTACAAGTATTACTCTGGTAAGTGCCGAAGTAACCTACACATTGCAAGCAATCAAAGTACACTGCCGAGCCGAGGTTAAAGCCTTGGCCCCCCAAAACCTTTCCCTCGGCTGGGGGAAGTAGGGAACGTACAACATAAAAAGGTAGCCGGGCTAACAAGAAACATAAAACAAAAGTTGCAAAATTCATTGATTGAAAAAAAGGAACCGGCCACAGGTCGGCTCGGTCCCAAAAAGAGCAAAATACAAAAGAAAAGAAAGGAAAATACTAAAAGCGATCGGGCAGTCAGCTCGGCAGGGTTGGCAACATCAGAACCAGTCCCGACAACCTCGGTCCCAGCAACAAGGTCCGCAACCTCAGTCTCGACGGCAGGAGGGGCCGGCAGAGCAGGCCGAAGCCAAGCTCCAGCCTTGGCCGACCTCATGGGGGGGATTTCCCCCACGACTGAAGCATTATCCTCAGTCCCCATGGAGACCTTGGCACAGACCCAGTCCTTTTGAAAGAGCTTCTCCTTGAGCCGAGTCACCTGATCATGACACTGCCCCACGGCCTCATCGAAACTGCGGTTGTACCCCGCATTGGCCTCAACAGTCGTCTTATTACTCTGCTCTTCTAGCTCCACCTTCAGCCGGAGATTCTCAGCCTCGATCTCGGGGATCCGAGCATTCTTAGCATTCATCTCGGCCACATTGATCTAAACTGTGGACTCCAGACCTTTGGTCCTTTCCCTCAGCTCGGCCAAGGAGATGTCCGCCTCAGCAATCTTTTTGCATCCATCCTTTGCCTCCTTCTCCGCCTGAAGGCGGGTAGTTTGAAGATCACCAATGCACCGGTCCACGTCGGCACCGACAACCATCATCTGCAAAGAAGTCAAGTCACAGAAACCGTACTGAAGGGAAAGACCAAATGAAAAAGCAGTCAAGTGCTTACCATGGCGTCGTAGTACATCATCATCCGAAAGCAGGTCTGGGGGCCTTTTGGAAGCTGCTCCATCTCCTTCGGCACGGTGAAGGCCTGAAGTAACGCCATCGCCATGCCGGGGCGGTCCGACAGCGTGTCACCCTCTTCGGAAGCAATGCCCTCATAAGAAAGCTTCGGTGCCCACAACTGCACCGCCCTCTGGGAAGACCCCGTCGTCTCGACGGTCGCAGGATCAGGTATGGCAGCCTTCTCTGCGGCAGCTGTAGAGTGCTCGGTAGACAGCACGTCCTCAAACAGCTGGGCCTTCTTATGCACCCGAGTCTTTCCCAGCCCGGCCAAGATATCACTTGCTCGGTGGCCAGCCGGCAGCTCCTTCAAGATGGTCACCAAGGGCTCAGCATCCATGCCCTCAGTCTCCTCGCCCATGAACTCTTCCTCGAGATCGATGATTCTTTTGGGCCCCATATCCTCCTCGGCTGGCTATTCGGTGGAAGGCTCGGCTGAACGCCTGGTAGATTCCTCAGCTAGAGTTGGTCGGGGTCGGAGAGTGTGAGTATACGTCGGTGTATACTCCAACAGCGTCGGCGCGGAGCGTCGTCCTTCGGGGAGCTCAGAAAATTTCTTAACTTTGTCCTCGTCGGCTTGGGATTTCAAATTGCCGAGGATCCCAAGGTCTGCAAAGGAAAAACAAATAGTCAGAAAAACTGAATAAAAGAAGCAACCTCGGTCGAAGTGACAAAACTTACCGGGGACCCCCGGTTGAAACGGTACGTTAAACTGCATGCTCGTTCCATGATCAAGCGTGACAAAGAAGTTGCCGGAGACAATCATTACATCCTCGGCATACTTGTTATAGTCCGGCAAGGCAACGATTAGGCCGGACTGGCCAAGTCTTCTTCCCAAGTAGTACTTCTTGGACTTCTTATTGTAGCCGACGAAGTAACAGCCGAAGAGGTCCAGCCGAGGAAGGGTTTCATTTACCTTCACCACCCCCATCAGAATTCTGAATACCTTCACCGTCACTTGGAACGGAGTGAGGCGAAGCTCACCGAAGAAGCGAGTGAGTATAGGATGGAAGGGGAACTGGACTCCCCCCTCAACAACAGCGACGATGGGCAGGAGGACGTGGTTCGGACCGGCCTCTGTGTAGCCGATAGGGGCTAGCAAGATGTTGACGTCGACTGGAATATCGAACTCCTCTCTAAAATGACAGAGCTCCTCTGGAGTGTCCAGATACTTCCGAAATTTCTCGGACCTTCTCTTCGGCGCCATGGCTGGATCTGAAAAGAACACAAACAACAGGGCACCGTTAGTCAGTCCGGCATCAACTTGCACGGTTAAGCACAGGGAAACTTGGCTTGGCCTTCAACCAACAGCCAAGGCCAACTCGGCTCAGCCAAGAACAGGTTGAGTACTCATATCCAACCTTGAGGCCCAGAAACTTGCAGTAAGCTTCCAGGCCACAACAATGGCAGAAGAGATGAACCCCCACCACGAAAAGTCGCAAAAACGACTGAAAAATAAGAAATGAAGCAGATTCTTGAAGAGGGGAAGATTAGACGGTTACCTGGGAAGAAGAAGGTGGAGAGAAAACTGGAAAACGCACGGTGGAAGCTAAAAACACGGTGGCCGGAAGTGCTCTGCGCGGCTGCCAAAAATCGTCTGGGATGAGAAAGAAGGCTGGAGAAAACGGAAAATCTGGAGAAACTTTAAGGGTTCCTTTTATAGGAGGTGACCTGAGGTTAAAAACCGAGTGACCGGCCAAACCGCCTTAGCCGGTCACCACGCGCCTGTAATCGTTGTGCTGCCTCGAGAATTGTGCCGTCGTAGCAAAACAGAAAATGCGTGCGCACGTTGTCCCATCCACCGAAGGGCTAGCCAACCGGAGCACGTCACATGGACTGACCAACCACCACTTCTGGCGCATGCAGGCCAGCGAGGCGACAACTGTCGACATGATGTCACGGCAGACGCGCTAGAAGCCCAGAGAGCGACATGTCAGCAAATTCAAAGTGACGGTTCATTAATGCTGTCAGGGGTCCAAGTTCCAAGATAATCTAGTGGTCTGGCGCTCCTTCTCTTCGGCACCTATACAACCAACCGGCACCGAGTCAACCCCGCTTCGGCCAAAATGCCTGGCCAAAGGGGTTGATGGGCTATTGTTGGGGGCCGAACTTATAAAAGACTGGAGCCACAATCTCCTCCGTGAGGACCACAACACAGGCCAGCTCTCAGACGGTCGAGCAGTGCATAGCCGGCGTCAGGGCCTCCCTGGTGTTAAAGAAAATAACCTTTTTCTGTTTTTTACACTTGATGTTCCGGAAGTCCAGCACTTATGTTCCAGAAGATCAAGCTATCTACTGCTGGTCTGTTATCCTGGTCCTACGTTGTTCCGGAAGATTACTTCTATTCTTCCAGAAGATGGGATTCCATATTGCATACCTACAGCTCTGCTCTTACGATGTTCCAGAAGATTACTTCTGTTCTTCCAGAAGATGGTTATTGTTTGGTCGTTGTAATCTTAGCTTTGTGAGCAATCTTCCAGAACAAATGTTTTCATGTTCCAGAAGACTGTGGTGTCTGCTGGGCCTTGTTAGCCCACTC
>NMUG010006753.1:0-12421 GCA_002855965.1 Monotropa hypopitys | reverse complement strand
GACAACTGAAATAGATAAAATAAAATACACAACTACTCTGGTTATAAATTTCCAGATGGTACAAGGACTCAAAGATAATAAAAGGTACAACCCTGGCACATGGCCAACATAACTCCACACCACTATTGCTATGACAACTCACAACAACAACAACACTACAACAACTACAACATGGCTCAAGGCCAAACACCACTACTACAACAGACTCAAAGAAAAAGAGTAAAAGACTCACAACACTGCTACGACACCACATGACTCGTCAGCTGAACTGGACCGGGACACTAGCTCCAAGCACCTAAAAGAAAGAAACACAAGCGTGTATCAGCAACGACGGCTGGTGAATACTAATATAAAAAGCATAAAGAAAAGAAGTCAAAATATCTAAGGATCACCTTTTCTTTTAAAACCACACACGCACACCCTTTTCCAAACTTATTTCCTTTTTATGAAATCACCTTTACTCACACAACACAACACCTTTTTATACACCTTATATATATATATATGTTAAACACCATCTTACTCACACCAAAAACTCAGTTTTATCTCTTTTATACTCAACACCAAAAACCACCGTTTTAACTCTTTTAAACTCAACACCAAATACCATTTATATTTAATTTATAAACACCATTATTTTGACCAACTTGTGGAAACACCAACACTAGTAAAAAGATCTTATATAGATCAACACCACACCACACTAACACCACACCACACCACACACACCACACCACACACACACACCACACCATATATATATATATATTTGTATACTCGTACTATAATAGCCAAGAGTCATTAACGTCCGGTGACTAACCGTTAAAGTCAGATCTGAAACCTTGGGTACATACTAGGATAGCCACTAGAAATGATCCAAGGGCCACTACACCAGCCCCAGTGGTAAGGACATATACCCCACCGGGTATATAATATATAAATATCACCGACACCAACACCACTGCACCACCTGTGCATTTGCATCATTTGTGCAATATTTGATCCATAGACCCACCTGGTCCATGGAAAGGCTATTTGAGCACTCTAAAATATTATATGATTTTTAACACCTTTTGAAAATATATCTATTTTACTCACACCAAAACAACACCATTTTTTATTTAGAAATTAACACCATTTTGTACTCAACACCGAAGTATAAATCACCATTTTTATCGTTTATGATTTAACACCACACCTTGAATATAAAACACCATTTTCACACCATTTTAACTTTACACCTTATAAAATCACCATTTTATTTTAAACACACACCAACACATATTTTACACCATTTCCCCCAAAACTCACTAATTTAAACACACACTGAAATCACTAGTATTTTTTTTCAAAAACCCGAAGTGTACTTAAAACACGTTTTGTGATCCAAAGTATTTTGTTCTTATGAAAGCATTTCTAAAAACTCAACTCGACCATGTGTACGTACTATAAAAATATCTAGGACTATTCTAAACCTTATATAAGTCATAGAAGTACTCACAGATATGAAGAAACCTCCAAGATCCTCCAAACGGCACCTCAAACACCTATAAATATGATTTTATCATTAGATTAATAATCTATGGCATATTTTAACTCAAAACTCCAATTTTTACATTTTTCTAAAAATTTCATATTCTGCCCGAACACCAAGATATCGATATCTTGGTTTCCAAGATACCAGTATCTGGACCTTCCTCAAGAAACCGCAGAAGATATTTCTTAAGATACTCCTCTGACCCAAGATACCGCACCAAGATATCGGTATCTTGGCTAGCCCAAGATACCGGTATCTCAGACCTTACTAAGATACCGCTTAAGATATTGCTCAACTGGGGTATGTTGCCAAAATGCCTAAGATATCGGTATCTTGGCTCCCAAGATACCGGTATCTTAATCATCTTCTCCAAATCGACCGAGTTCTGCTGAAAATAGGATTTTTGATCCAAAATCATATTTTTACGATTTTTACCTCAAAACTTAACCAAAATTCTCCAAATTTAAACCACAGGTTCTAATCATGAACTAGAACAACTCTACCGAATTAGATTTCAGAAATTTTACCTCAATAGCTCGGATTAAAATCCCAAAGTTTCTGCCGAATGGGTTCTCTTCCAAATCTAACCACCTCTTGCTTGAATACGAAATTACCCTATCGAACGACATCCGATTGACCTCAAAATTTAACCACAGAAACTAGAAAGATTTTCTACAACATGGTATTTTCGGATTTTGAAATAGTTACCTCAGCTGACGGGAATAAATTCCCAAAGTTTCTGTTGAGACTAAAATCCTTCACTGCTCCATTTCTCCAATTGAAGCTTCTGCAACTCCAACACAAACCTCGATTGTTTACCCGAACATCCCTTCTCTCCTTCAAGTTTCCTCTGGTCCTTACCCAACTCAAGAACTCTAATTTATTTTCGGATTACAACACCATTTTGTTTAACCTCAGATTTGTATACGGATGAGCTTATTTATACATCTCAAATCGACGATTCCTATGCTAATTTAACACATAACCTTGAATACAACCATTTCCGATGAATCACTCTTGGTTTTGGGTTCTCATAAAACTTTTGACCACGTCTAATCCCCATACGCGATTCAGAACATAATCCCAACACCACGACTCTTCGTTTCTAACGCCATGGACTTTTCTGCCAGAACACCTCAAGATACCGGTATCTTGATTATCAAGATATCGGTATCTAAGGCCAACCCTTAGATACCCCTAAGAAACCGGTTTCTGGCTCCCGGCTTCCAGAAGCTACCTAAGATACCGGTATCTGGCTAAGCCTAGATACCGATATCTAGGACCAGAAAATCTAAAATTTTTAAATCTTTTTATTTTGATCCCAACTTTAATTTAAACTTATAAATTACACTCCAAACTTAATTTTAAACATTTTAATAATTCTATAAGACTCCAAATTATCATAAACCTCAATTATTTAAGCCCAAATATTCTTAAATTCCAATTATAACCTTAATTTGCAACACATGTATTACAGTCCTACAAGTGACAACCTCCTCAAGGACCAAGAATTTGCAACCTTCCCACGACGACTATTACCAAATGAAAGAAAATTGATGGATCGGTGTTACAATGCCAACACTCCCTTATTGATCTACAAGCTCGAACATTAGAAATTTTCACGTTGTCTTCCTCCACAAACCAATAATCACACTACGGGTACACCGATACATAAGGATACACCAAGAACACACCGGTACGGTTTCAAGGCCATTGGTATGGATGCTTAGAGAATTATCACTAACGAGAATACATCATCGTACCCACACCCACGAGCTAACTGAAAATAAATGCAATATATGAACATGCTCAAAAATCATCAAGCCAAAGAGTACACCACACTAAACGCACACATCCTAGTGTGGTAACTGCATGACCTTGGTGATTTTCCTTGAGATGCCCTGGCCGGTATCTCTTCTCAAACCAATTCACACACGTCAAACGTATATCACACAACCAAGAAATACTCACACGCACACACACACACACACCAAAATATGCATGTACTAAGCCCAAATAACATGGCACAACACAAAACACACACCAAGTCTAGACGCCAACATGCATTCGCACCCAAATTTCCCACGACTAATCGAACATACATCTTTGGTCCATGAACTTCCTACAACGATCAAGCAACGCTCAATGCAAAAGCATAACCGACGAGAATGGAGATTCTCCTATTCGACTAGAGTCTCGCAACCAAAGATGGGACTACTAGCACTCAAGCTAAAGGTGCAACAACGTTGGAGAGACAGACACAAGAACACTACTTTCTCCGAACATGGGAAGTTTCTACCAGAATAAAAATGAGACGAGGTCAACAAATGTCACCCAACTAGAGGATCGGGATACGGTAACACATCACAGAGGTAATTCGCAACTTGAGACATAACTCGAGTGAGATACTACCATGAACTTGAGAAGCTCTACAACACTCATCAAACAATATACAAGTCAAAGAGACGCCATACAAGAATCAAAAAGTCCTACAATATACATTGAATGGAATACAACTCAATGAATGCTATCAATGAGTTAACAAGATCCACAATGAGCTGCAAGACAAGTAGAACAAGAGCAACGAGCACAAGGAGGACATCGATCCAATGTCAAGGAATCACCAACAAGAGAAATGCTAGATTATAACTCCATTTCCTCAGAACAAATGTTTGAATAAAATTTGCCAACCGAATTTAACCTTCTACACATAAAATGTCACGCCCCAATTTTTCAAATCATTTTTTTATTGAAATAATTATAAAACAGTAAATGGGGAATATACTACTTGCCATCTAGATACACATCAGTTGAAGTAACCATTACAATGCATACGATACAAGAAGAGATCATAAAAGAAATATAGAGTGTGGATAACTAAATATACAACATGCTACTACAACTGAAAAGAAAGTACAAGAAAAGAAGTGTAAAGTAGACCAAGGTGGCAAGCTCCCAAGAATCCAATAGCAAGCCAAGCTCCAGGTCCACCACCACAACATGCCCTGCAAACAAGTCCTGGAAAAGGAAAGAAAAGAGGGTCTGAGCAAACAACAGCTCAGTAGGAAAACCTCTAACTACTGCCAAACATGCACTTGTGGGTGCGTGCCTAAGTGTCCACACAAGAAGGATGAAAGAGAAAAAGAAACCCCAACCAAATGAGTGTGACGCAACCTCAAGGCAACCCAAACATGCATTCACAACCGATAGAGAAAACTGTGCAAGACTCCAACTATTAAGCAATGGTGAAATGCAACTCACCCCAAGTACCAAGACACAAGCACACCGACCAAATGGGAGGGCTAAGTGACACCTCTGAAGATCGATCACGTGAAACACAAACCCAACCACAATGCTCGTCGACGCAAGAACATGACTAACTCCAAGGCTCACTAGAAGGAACCCAAGGGCCCAAAACACAAGGATCTCAAGGCTACCACATCACCAATCCTCCGACCACCAAAGTAATATTATGGATTCGGTTCTTGATGAACTTTGGAATTTATTGGAGATTTGGGGTAGATTTCAATTATCAAACAAACACTCAAACAGCATGTCGTGGGTAGGGCAACAATAACATCTTAACCCAGATAGATACCAACATGAAACAAACCTTGCCTGCCCAATTGCGCTGCGATCGTTGGCATCCTATGCACTACGACACACATGCCACAGGGAGGGAAGCCACAACATCCTCAACCCGGATAGCTACCAACCTGAAACAAACCTCGCCCTCCCAATAGCACTGCGATGGTTGGCACCCTACGCACCTCGGAAGATGTAACGCGGGGAGGGCAGCAACAACATCCTCAACCCGGATAAATACCAACCCCAAAGAAACTCCGCCCGCGCAATAGAGCTGTGATGGTTGGTATCCTCCCTATGCTACGGAAAACAACCATCTTTCCTCGTATAATTATTATTCTTAAGTTGGGTGAAATTGAGGTAATGGATTCATGATTATAAGAGAGAGACCCTCGTTGGATTCATCCCTCATGTTTGACGTTTATTGAATATTTTATGTTTATTATAAAGTTCCTCAAATCACCATTCCTCCTTGACGACATCAAGGGCAACACCCAACAAGACCAACACATCTCCACCGTTACGACACTAAGAGAGACCAAGGCTAACCACATGACGATGTGACGACGCCACCAAAAATAAAGTTGATAACCCACTTGCTCCTCGACGCACCCACAGGTATTGTTAGCCCAATTGCCCAACTAATACACCGCGAGGGACAACCATCGAACATGTGGTGCCCAACATTCTCTAAGGGACCAATAACGAAGCTCACAATCCAAAATCATTCTACTACTCATCCATACCAATTATACGATAACCCACGACCATAAATCCTTCATAATATGACCTACGGTTAAAAAGGGGAATTTCGTCGAACACTAGGTATCCAATAACCTCCAAGGGACCTACGATGATTTTCAGGACTCAACGTAACTAACCACACATCCACACATATCTTACAACAACCCAAGGGGCTAAATTCTCCAAAAACACTACACACGAGTCTAAGGGGAATTTTATCGAACACGTGGTGGCCGCGAACTACAATGGCCACCACCAACAACACAAGCTTCAAGTTATGCCCAAGGTATCCTCAAAATCATCTATGACCATTGATTCCACACATCCACGACTCACCCAAGTCATTATTTTAGGACCTAGACAACCCTTAGGCCACAAACATGAAAATAACACAATGACTACGGGGATACAATCTATTTACACACACAAGAACACACAAGGGAGTAGAGAAAGATTTACCCACTAGAGAGAGATGCTACACACCGCCACGATCCAATACTACCACCGAGAAGATCTCCTCGTGTTCTCCGACGTTGGTGAACGGCCTTGCTTCAAAAGCCCTAAGGAAAGGGGCCAAACAAGTGAGAGAAGGAGAAGGAGATATTCGGGAGAGATTGAGAGAGAGACTTACATGAGAGAGAGAGAGAGAGATCACTTGAGAGAGAGAGAGAGAGATAGACGACTGTTATGGGGGGAGGGTTGTGTATATGTCGTGTAGGGTTTGTGATATGAATATATGTATATATATCGACCCAAAAAATGCTTCCCGAAAAGTGCCCTCGACAACCTATATTTCGATATACCCTAAGGATAGAGCGAAATACAATACATGGGAGAATGAGCAGAAACATTTTCATATTGATATACCCCTATGGGGTATATCGAAATACTTCCTGAAGGAATTCGATCAGTAACATTTGTATATCGATATACACTCACGGTGTATATCGAAATATCAACAAAGAAGAGCAGCCCTAGGACTACATATCGATATACCAACAAACTTTGATCTAAACAAAGGATATATATCGAAATGAGGCTTAAAAAGTAAGCAGCCCGATCAGTATATCGATATATAGAAGGGGGGAGAGAGCATTATTTCGATATGAAGAATCTGCTGTGTGAACCTCAAAGTTGATCTGGAGTATTTTGGCCATAACTTATTCGTTCGAACTCCGATTAACACAATTCAAGTTGCGTTGGATTCACAATTGAATTCTCTACAAGATAAATGAAGAATATATTTAGATTCAGAAAGTATTTCTGGGCCATAATGGGCCTGGAAATCACTCGGCACATTGTCGGGGTGACTCGAGACAACGCCAACTCACTACCGGAGACCCCAACTACCCCAGACCATTGAATTTCATCGCATGGGACCCGATAATGGCTATAATTGTATTTAGGAAATTGTTTGAAATTCTAAGTCGCTACATCTCAAACCCCTTAAAGAAATTTCATCCTTGAAATTTGATAAGAGAGAAGAGGGGAAGGAAAACAACGAATGACGATGAGTACACGGATGACTACGCTCCCCAAGGCTCAAAGCAAAAATTAAAAACCTCACGGTTCATCTACTGATAAAAGGAGATGTTGTACGGCTATACTTCACGATCCACATCTTAACGAGCACACCACGGATACACCGATATGCCGAGGACACGCTGACACGCCAAGGACACACTGACATACCAAGGACACACTGAAACTCCAATCTACAATCCATTAGCCATTCGCAACCAACCCAAACCCGTATACATCACAATATGCCTCAACACGCAATAACGAACACACAAATCTTGGTAAGATGACCGTATGACATTGGTGATTTGTTTTGAGATGCCCCTGCTAGTAGCTCTTCTCAAATCAATTCACGCACGTCAACATACATCACACGATCAAGAAAACACCCCCCACACACCAAAATATGCACGTGCTATACCCAAACAACATGGCATAACACCAAACCCATGCCAAGTCTAAATGCCAATATGCATTCGCATCCAAATTCCCACGATCGACTAACTACATTACCTTCGAGATCCAATGTCTTCATACTTACGATTGACAAACAAATGATACGATTGCACAAAATGGATAAGACAAGGAAAAGATAGGAATTGAAATTTCTTTCATTACCAAGATTCAACAACCAACAATGGATGTACCACACGAATTGCAAGGTACGATTGCAAACGAACAACTACACAAGAGAGAGGAAAAGATTTCCCATAACGATTGCATCCCTTCAAACCAATCATGCCAAAAGAAATGAAGCATCCAAAATGAAACAACGAGACTTAAACAAGGTGTCTCAAAGAGAGTACAATTCAAGTCATAGCACAATCCAACAAGAGCATAAAAGGAAGAGCGACAAGTTCCAAATGAAATTCAACAACAACAACAAGACCAGAATTTCAACGAAGGAATCAAAAACATGAAATCTAAGGAGAGAGAGCACAAGTCATCTCCCAAATGAACACCGATCAAGAAGTTCTTCTATAGGATCCAGTTACTTGGGACAATCTGCTGCCATATGACCAATTTCACTGCATGCATAACAAGCTATTGTAGGACAACGCGTGCGGAAATGACCCGGTAGACAACACCTATGGCACACTGGCTAAGAAGAGGAAGCAACTCCTGGGTTGCGAGAATAATAATAATAAATCATATTCCAATGAGTGTGCAAAGATTTAGAATGACTATTGCCTCGCTTCTTGTCGATACTCCTAGATGAAGATGAACTCGCACTAACATGGAGGTGACGACGACTAGATTTTTGCTTCGGTATCGGCTTCACTTCAATAAGACTAGCTTCAACAGCTATAGCACTTTCCCGCAATGCAACAAAACTCTGAAGCTAAAACCCTACAACAAACGGTCAGATCGAACAATGCAAACCTTGCTCAAATCTTCCATACAAGAGATCCTCTAAACTGATCAACTTGGGCACAAAATGCGACAAGGATCGAAACTTGGAAGCATACTCGATGACAGTCATGTCATCCTGAGTCAACTTCTCAAACTGCAATCTCAACTTAGCACGATAGGAATCAGGAAAATACTGAGCATAAAATATAGACTCGAACTGCTCCCAAGACATACTCTCAGGAGAAATGGCATTCGATAATCACCCAGCTTGCACCACGGAACTCCACCAAAGATCTGCTTCTCCAACAAACTGAAATACAGTAATGGGCATACAGATGGAGCTCTAGACGATACCCCATATGTCAAGGATCTTACGAACCTCAACAACCCAAATATTTGCTTCCATGGGATCGCCTTCGCCACTGAATTGGGGAGGGTTCATCTAAAGGAAATCTTTCAATGCACTCAATATATGACTGGAAGCCATCTAGCCACCTCGCAAAAAAACAGCTTGAGTCAGTCAACGCGAATATTAGAACGAATAGAAGGAAAATGAACAATGCTCATGGGGTACCCAAACTCTCTAGTGGGCAACGAAACCCCAAAATGGACGCAAGGCAAGATCACAAGATACAATAGTTGTGGATAAACCTTATCCAAACCGACTAATAACAAACAGAGACTTCAAAAGTCCATGCAACTGCAGAACGAGTACTAACAACTCGACCAAGAGTGGAAAATCAACCAACAAGTCATACCCATTAAAGAGGACACCATGATATCTTGGCAACACCTCAAGATACTTCCAGGATACACAAGGGGAAGACATGCACTCGAACAGGCCAAAAGGTCAAATTCCCAATGACGTTGCTAGAATCCGCACTTGGAACTAGGAAGAAGTCTAAGCTCAAGGATTTTCATCCAACCACCAAGCACAAACTCTACCCTCAAGACACTGAGGAGTCTAAAAACCAACAAAATTAGAGAAGGCACACCAAGAATCACAAGAAATAGGAGTATGAGAATGCTCTAATCTTACAAATTGCTAGGTTTTCCAGAAAAGAACAGCACTCAACTTCCGATGGACTGGAGAAACTCAACAACCACAGAAGGAGTCAAAATATATAGGCCAACCCTAGGACACAATGCTAGGATACGAAGGTGCTCTACAAGCACAAAAAAATGATCATAGTCAAATGTAATGACCCTGAGAACCCATAGAGACTAGGTGTCTCCCCATGGTCCAAGGTATTCAAACCGAAAGCTATGATACCAAGTTGTCACGCCCCAAATTTTCAAATCATTTTTTTAAATAATTATAAAACAGTAAATGGAGAATATACTACTTGCCATCTAGATACACATCAGTTGAAGTAACCATTACAGTGTATATGATATAGGAAGAGATCATAAAAGAAATACAGAGTGTGGATAACTAAATATACAACATGCTACTACAACTGAAAAGAAAGTACAAGAAAAGAAGTGTAAAGTAGACCAAGGTGGCAAGCTCCCAAGAATCCAGTAGAAAGCCAAGCTTCAGGTCCACCACCACAACATGCCTTGCAAACAAGTCCTGGAAAATGAAAGAAAAGAGGGTCTAAGCAAACAATAGCTCAGTAGGAAAACCCCTAACTACTGCCAAGCATGCACGTGCGGGTGCGTGCCTAAGTGTCCACACAAGAAGTGTTAAAGATAAAAAGAAACCCCAACCAAGTGAATGTGACGCAACCTCAAGGCAACCCAAACACGCATTCACAACCGATAGAAAAAACTGTGCAAGACTCCAACTATTAACCAACGGTGAAATGCAACTCACCCCAAGTACTAAGACACAAGTACACCGACCAAACGGGAGGGCTAAGTGACACCTCTAAAGATCGATCATGTGAAATACAAACCCAACCACAATGCTCATCGACATGAGAACATGACCAACTCCAAGGCTCACTAGAAGGAACCCAAGGGCCCAAAACACAAAGATCTCAAGGCTACCACATCACCAATCCTCCGACCACCAAAGTAATATTATGGATTCGGTTCTTGATTAACTTTGAAATTTATTGGAGATTTGGGATAGATTTTAATTATCAAGCAAACACTCAAACATCGTGCCGTAGGTAGGACAGTAATAACATCCTAACCCGGATAGATACCAACATGAAACAAACCTCGCCCGTCCAATTGTGCTGCGATCATTGGCATCCTATGCAGTACGACACACATGCCGCAGGGAGGGCAACCACAACATCCTCAACCCAGATAGGTACCAACCTGAAACAAACCTCGCCCTCCAAATAGCGCTGCAATGGTTGGCACCCTACACACCTCGGAAGACGTAATACGGGGAGGGCAACAACAACATCCTCAACACGGATAGGTACCAACCCCAAAGAAACTCTGCCCGCCCAATAGCGCTGCGATGGGTGGTATCCTCCCTATGCTGCGGAAAACAATCATCTTTCCTCACATAATTATTATTCTTAAGTTGGGTGAAATTGAGGTAATGGATTCATGATTATAAGAGAGAGACCCTCGTGGGATTCATCCCTCATGTTTGACGTTCATTGAATATTTTACGTTCATTATAAAGTTCCTCAAATCACCATTCCTCTTTGACGACATCAAGGGCAACACCAAACAAGACCAACACATCTCCACCGTTACGATACTAAGAGAGACCAAGGCTAACCACATGACGATGTGACGACGCCACAAAATAAAGTCGATAGCCCACTTGCTCTTCGACGCACCCACGGGTATTGTTAGCCCAATTGCCCAACTAATACACCGCGAGGGGCAACCATCGAACATGTGGTGCCCAGCATTCTCTAAGGGACCAATAACGAAGCTCACAATCCAAAATCATTCTACTACTCATCCATACCAATTATACGATAACCCACGACCATAAATCCTTCATAATATGACCTACGGTTAAAAAGGGGAATTTCATCGAACACTAGGTATCCAATAACCTCCAAGGGACCTACGATGATTTTCGGGACTCAACGTAACTAACCACACATCCACACATATCTTACAACAACCCAAGGGGGTAAATTCTCCAAAAACACTATACACGAGTCTAAGGAGAATTTTATCGAACACGTGGTGGCCGCGAACTACAATGGCCACCACCAACAACACAAGCTTCAAGTTACGCCCAAGGTCTCCTCAAAATCATCTATGACCATTGATTTCACACATCCACGACTCACCCAAGTCATTATTTTAGGACCTGGACAACCCTTAGGCCACAAACATGAAAATAACACAATGACTATGGGGATACAATCTATTTACACACACAAGAACACACAAGCGAAAACCAAAGGGGAGGTATAACCACAACAAGGCAACTGCATGGCCACACAAGAACGACACTCAACTTCTAATGAACCGAAGGAACATAACATCGATGGAAGGAGAAGGAACAAGTATAATACCTCCAAGACACCGTGCCATTGTGCAACCGTGCACTATATGCACACGAATAAGACAAAAATCTAACTCAAAAACCATGAGAAACCTATAGAGACTAAGCGTCTCCCCACAGTTTCAAGGTAATCGAACCGAAAGCTCTGATACCAAGTTGTCACGCCCCAGATTTTCAAACCATTTTTTTGAGATCATTAAATTAGTAAATAAATAAATTGAGGAGAGCCACTTGCTACACAT
>NMUG010006752.1:0-12422 GCA_002855965.1 Monotropa hypopitys | reverse complement strand
GTGCAAAGTGGTCTTGCACCGGTGCAGGAGTTCTTGGAAGTTTGCATCGATACAGGGAATGGCTGCACCGGTGCACAAACCTTCTGTTCACTTCTTAGCAAGTTTGCAGCGGTGCAAAGTGGAGTTGCACCGGTGCACAAACTCACTATTCGAATTTTTGAGGAGTTTGAACCGGTGCAGATTTGCCTTGCACCGGTGCACATAGGTATTTTTGGCAGATTTTGTGCCCATTAAGGGTACTTTGGTCATTTCATATGGGGGTTGTGTATATGGGTATTTGGAGGGCAAAACCCCTCATTTTGCATCAGAACCACTCTCTCTCTTCCTCTCCCATCCGTATCTCTCTCCTCCTCTCTCAAAACCCCTCCCAACCTCTCTTTCTCTCTTAGATCTTGACTCATCCCTTGATCTTGGAAGAAAACCTCCTCCCTTAACATTGTCAAGCTCGAGGAGATCTACGCATTGGTGGGTTCCGTTCGTGGTGGTGTTAATGGTGTTTTTTTGACGACCTTGGTGCTCCGACGAATTTTCGGTGGGTAAAATCTCTAATTGCTATTAAATGTGTGTGTGTGTGTATATAGATTTTATTTTGTACTCATTGTGCATAACTTTGATTTTATGACCTAGGGTTAGTCTAGGTTCATGTTTCATGTTTTGGGTAGTGGTCTGAGGGTGTGTAGAGAGAGTGTTGAGAGGATGGATGTCCCTAGAGACTTGCGCTCACCAAGTGTTTGATGAAATTCCCATAAGAAGATTGGATTGGGTTTTGGGCAAATATCGATGTGGGGATGGTTGTGGGATCTTAATGAATAATGAATTGGAGTTGTTGAGTTGTTAGAGTCACAAATCATGATGTTAGAATATTCGTAGGACTTATGTGTAGCGAAATTGGGTACATTGAGTTTTGAGAATCATAATAAGTCCCTTAGAGCCTATGGGACACCAAGTGTTCGATAAAAGTCCTAAGTGAACCATTAGAGTCAAATTGGGTCTAGTTGGACCCCTTGATTATTGTGGCGACTTCTCTTAGTTAGTGTGAATTCTTTCTTTGGGATCGTCACGGTTGTATGTATCCTCGTGCCCTTATAATCATTGGTCTCACTTGGGTGTGTCAAGGGTGAATGTGGATTGGGAACACTTGGCAATACATCCAATGTAATCTAGGAACATCAAATGTGGAGGATGTGCCCTACGAGGACTACTCGCACTAAATTTTGAATACTCCACTCATAACTCATAAACATGATGGAATCAATCAGAAAAGGAATCTTCTAACGATGTGGAATCATAGGGTACCGGGTGCCCTCCCAACGAGTTGGGGAACACCAGAATGTTTGGCGGGAATGTACTTATGACGGGATTCCCTGGATGGTTGCACCATCCACGACATTGTGCACAACGGGATTAGACAGATGTTGGACTTCCCTGGTGGTCGCGCCACCACGTTGAGCACAATGGGGGTAGCGTAGCCCTCCCAATGAGTTGGGAAATCACGAGAGGAAAGGGTAGTGTGCCGATGAACCACTATGCCGGACCCAATCAAATATGATGCGAATCATAAATGAGAAAAATGGAAATGATAAAGATAAATTAAGAATGTACTTATGAGGGGATTCTTGGATTTAGTCCTAGTGCAAAGTTATGGAATGATTGGTAACATGTAAGGAGGATGAAATGATAATTCAAGAATGTACTTATGAGGGGATTCTTGGATTTATTGCTATTGTGAAGTGAATGAACGGAAAGATAGAAAAGACATGAATATCTCAAATATCCAAAGTTACTTATGAATCAAATACTTAACGAGAACGATAGTTGGTGAAGTTAGCACAGTAAGTTGGTATTAGATATCTTGGCATTGCTTTGGTTTGGGATCTTTGGTAGGTTCTTTAGAGTTGTTCTACCTTAGTGGTAAGGTTGATTGAGTTGTGTTAGAGTTTACTTGGGTTGGACCTAGGATGCCTTATCCTTTGCACTTACTCGGTTTGAGGGTTTGGTCGTGCTCACTTGTTAGTGATACGCCTATGTCACTGTTGCCTTGAGTAAGGATTATATCATGTGCACTTTGGTCTCTTTTCTATGTTAGTATTTTTCTTGCGGACACATAGGCACGCATCGCATATGCATGCTTGGTAGTAGTTAGGGTTTTCTCATTGAGCTGTGGTTTGCTCAGACCCTCTTTCTTTTCCTTTTTCTAGTTCTGTGTTGCATGTCTTGGAGGACTTGGTGACTTGGAGTTCGAGTCAGCTGTTGGATTTTTGGGCTTGGCTACTTCAGTTTTTGTACCCTCTCTTGCACTTTACTTTATAGTTATTGTACTTTCACTTGTAGTTTCATTCACCTTGTTCTTGTAGTTCTTTCTTCTTCACTATAGCAGTTGTAGTAGGCTGGTACTTGTATTTTATTTCTGCCATTTTCTTGTTCATAGTCTTACTTTGTACTGCTCTGTGATGTAATGAGAAATTCAACCGAATGTATCTGGATGGCAAGTAGTTGTATCCCCTTATTTATTATTTAAATTGTTTTTCAAAAAAAAAAAGGTTTGAAAATCCGGGGCGTGACATACACTTCCCCCCTTCGAATTTTCATGTTTTAAGTATTTAGTCTGTAAACTCCGAAAATTTAAAATTTAGTAATTCAATTTAAAGATATTTAATCAAAAGATTAAGAGAAATAAATTAACTAAGGGGCTTAAATAATAAAATTAGACCTTAAAATTTTATATTAAGTTCAACAAGATGAATAATAATTTTCACTAGAGTTCGGGAAATTTTAGAGTTAAGAAAAAAATAGAAATAAAAGAATGAATAAAAGAATTATCGAATAATACGTAAAATTTGAAAATAGGCATAGGGTCCACCGTAACTATGGTGCACCTTATCGCACCATAGCGTGGCACAAAGGAAATTCCAATTTTATTATACACTTCAATATTATCCTAACTAAACTAAAAACAAAATCATAAGAAATAGAAATCAAGGAGGAAAAACAAAGGGAGAGAGAGGAGATCCAATCGAGAATTCGACTTCATCGTCGATTGAACCAAGTACCTCACTAAGGTAAGAACTCCACACCGATCGTTTTAACGTATTAAAATCATACTAAAACGTAGTAATTGATTAAAAATTCGAGTTTTAGGAAAATTTACGAAACTTGGATCTAAACGAATCGAATGTGTTTTTGGTTCATTTAAGGGCGTTTATAAGTAGATTTTAAGTCATATATAGGATTACAGACCATTTGGAGTCAAGTAAAACATATTTGGAGGATCAAAATTAAGAATCCCGAATTGAGAACCCGTAGTCGAGCCACTGTTCTTCATATTCTTGGAAGTATGCCTACCGGCATACCGGTGGTGCTACCGGTCTATGAAATTTGTAAGACAAAACATACTTCCTACTTTTGACACAAACCGATATATCGGCCAATATACCGAACAACATATCGGTTGGGTACCGGTTCAAAGAAAATCAAGAAAAGTCAGTCCGGACCAGAAAAAGTGTAGGGAAATGTAGGGAAAGCCCAATTAAGCCTAAACCCATTATTAGAAATCATAAAAGGAGACTTTAAGATAATAAAATAATTAAGTAAACAAGTTAGAAAATTATTTAAGAATTTCATTTAATAATTATATTATTATTATTTGAATTTCAGGACACTCTACGGTACACTACGACTTAGGTGGGTGACGTTGTACTTAATACAAGGAATTCTGGTATGATTTCCAATTATCCCTGTCTTCCATGGGATTTCTTATTACTCAGCTTATGTTTTAGAATTTCCATGGATTTGATTTATTTTCAAATCTATTACGAGCCATAAGTAAAGATTTATGAACACCGGGACTCAAGCCGATGGCACCGGAACTCAAGCCGGTGGCACCGGAACTCAAGCCTGTGTATTTATTTGTATAATGGAAACATGACCCTGAGACTTAAGCCGGTGACCTCGTGACTCAAGCCAGGGTAGGTTATGCATTGGGAGAAGCAAGCCTCAATGTAGTATCTGGGGGACTCAAGCCCCGATGCAATCCTTATTGGGGAATTCACGCCATAGTACTCACATGGGATTATGCGTCAGACATCTAGCTAATCTACTAGGGACGCCCAACATGTTATTCTATATATCACGATATGAATGACAAGTATAAGGAATGTCCTATGATAAGACAATAAACAAGGAAACAGTTTTATAATCAGCTTTACAAGTTAAATAAGAGTTTTAAGAAAACCCTAAACCTGAATAGTCATACCGTTCTATTTATAAACAAGTTTATGTCACGAATCTGTTATGGTTACCAGCTATGCATGTTTTCATTTCTGATTTTATTATGGCACTGATACTTATCTATTATGATATTAGTATGGTATTCGTGGTTTGGGCATACATCTACAATTCAGTTATGACTTTATGACTCAACAAGTAATCATTATTATGTTTTAGAAAATAATGCAGTGTTTATACTATTATTCATTTCTATGGCATAAAACCTGTATTCTATACTACGTCACCCATACGAACTTTAGCTTTTGAAAATTAATATTTTTCAGGTAAGGGGAAAGAGATACAGTATCAGTAGATGTAGTGTATAGCAGGAGAGAAATGAATAAATATAAGTATTAAGAAATAAGTTCCTTTTCAGTAGTTTTGTAAAATGCTCTGAGACAATTTGGGTTTTGTAATATATTAAATTTTGGGTCTATAACATATTCTGAAACAAGTACTTTATTTTCAATTTTATGCAATTGTAATATTTTCGATGTGTTTTATCCTCATTTTAAAAGTTTAACTCAAGTTTATGTTTTGAATGTTTGAGGTGGTTAAGTAGATCACCTGACATCTATCTCGATAATCTCAAAGGATGGGTCAGGGTCGTGATATATTTAGTAGTATCAGAGTCCGATTTATATTAACCTTGGGCTATTTAAGTCTACGAAGGAATTATCAAGTGTATGAGAGATATTATATGCAGAAATCACCCTAGTAAGGGTGCACGTGATCAACCAATATGATAATTTGTTTTCGAAAACCATGAGATCTATATTTGGATATCATTTGAAGTGCGATTGGCCACTGATATTTTAGTGAATATCCAGAGTGGACACTCTTGGAAAAGATAAAGAACGAAATAGTATTTTCATTAAGAAGAATGAAATAGATTCAATGATATTTTTTAAAATAAAATGTCTCTAAGCAATAGGAAGTCTTAAGATAAGATAATTATTAAGAATATGGATAGTATATGATGAGATTTATTTTGGTAAATTTAGATCATAGAAGACCATTTGGAAGGAAATATAGAATATCCGCAAGTTCATGAGCAGCCACCCCCGGCTCTACCAATAGATCGGATGGATAGAATGTAGCGAATCCTAGCAGGAATCATTGATGTTATAGGAAGAAATAATCTGGTAGGAGATGATCAAGTTAGTATTCGAGAATTATGGAGGATGAAACTACTTATATTTGAGGGAGGGATATACCCAGATAAAGCTGAAGCCTGGATGCTTAGCATGTAAAAGAGTTTCTCCGTCTTGCTTTGCTCGGAGGCACAGAAGGTGGTCTTAGCCATCTATATGTTTGAAGAAGATGCTCACCGATGGTGGTTATTTAAGAGAGAGACAGATCCGGGTATGCAATGGAATCATTTTCTTGAAGTCTTTTATGAGAAGCACTTCCCTAAATCGATTCGGGGCAGCAAATATTTAGAGTTTATTGCTTTGCAGCAAGGGAGTATGACTGTATCAGAGTATGATTGGAGATTAAAAAACTTGGCCGGTTTGCCATGCATATGGTGGCAACTGAAGACCTTAAAGCTAGGAAGTTTGAATCGGGTTTTCGACCGAAAATCAATGTTACCGTCAGGTTATTAAAACTACCAACCTATTCAGAAGTGTTAGATGTGGCATTAATGGCGGAGTATGATCTGAAAAAAATATAAAGCCATAGCAGAGCAAAAGAAGAAAGCCAGTAATTGGCCTAGGGAAGATCAAAACGAGGGTTAGGTAAAGAAACAAAATGTTGGAGGTTTTAATTGTGGATTTGGACAGCAGATGAATTTAATTCAGTCGGGGAATAATTAGAACTATAGTTCATATTCGTACCCCGTCTGTCCCAAATGTCAGCGAAGGCCTGCATGAGAATGTTTTTGGAAGAGTGGATCATGCTATAGATGTGGTCTGCGAGGTAATCTTATTAGAGATTGTCCAATACCAATCCAAATTAAACTACCATCACCAATACCAGCTCAATCAGGACCTCGGCCAGTTGTCAAAGTAGAATCCATAAATATGAAGCAAGGGAGAGCATTCGTGTTGGGGTCGGACCTTGCGCAGAATGTTGAATCAGATGTTGCAGGTAATATTCATTATTTAATAAAGTCATGAAAATTTTCAATGTAAAACACGAGAATCGTAATAGATTAACTTTCTTAAATTAATGTAAAGATTAGAAGTGAGTTATGGAAAATAAATTATTTAAGATGGACCTAAAGAATAAGTTGGGGAGGGAGACCGTTAATTGAAGTTACCGATAGTTTAAGTTTGGAGGACCAAACTTTTGTAAGTTGAGGAGAATTATAAAACTTAAAAATTTAAAATTTAGTAATTAAGTTTAAAGATATTTAATCAAGAGATTAAAATAAATAAATTAATTAAGGGCTTAAATAATAAAATTAGACCTTAAAATTTTATATTAAGTTCAACAAGATGAATAATAATTTTCAGTGGAGTTCGAGAAATTTTAGAGTTAAGAAAGAAATTTTAGAAATAAAAATGAATAAAAGAATTATCGAAGAATATGTGAAATCCGAAAATAGACCTAGGGTCCACCGTAACTATGGTGCACCTTCCCATACCATAGCGTAGCCCAAAGGGAATTCTAATTTTACTAAACCTCTCAGTATTATCCTAATTAAACTAAAAACAAAATCATAAGAAAATAGAAATCAAGGAGGAAAAACAAAGGGAGAGAGAGGAGGAGTGGGAGAGGAGATTCGACCGTGAATCCGACTTCGCTGTCGATTGAACCAAGTACTGCACTAAGGTAAGAACTCTACAATGATTATTTTAACATATTGTTAGAAAATCAAGAAAGTCAATCCGAACATGAAAAAGTGCAGGGAAATGTAGGGAAAGTCCAATTAAGCCTAATCCCATTGTTAGAAATCATGAAAGTAGACTTTAAAATAAGAAAATAATTAAGTAAACAAGTTAGGAAATTATTTAAGAATTTCCTTTAAGAATTATATTATTGTTATTTGAATTTCAGGACACTCTACAACACACTACGACTTAGGTGAGTGACATTGCACTTAATACATGGAATTCTGGTATGTTTTCCAATTATCCCAGTCTTCTGTGGGATTTGTTATTATTCAGCTTATGTTTTAGAATTTCTATGGATTTGAATTATTTGCAAATCTATTACGAGCTATTGGGAGCCGAACTAAAGAGAGGCCGAAGCCATGACCTCCTCCTGGAGGACTGCAACACAGGCCAGCTATCAGGGGACGAGCAGTTAAGAGCCGACGACAGGAGCTCCCTGGGGTTGCTCCGGCACCAGAGCCTCACATCCCAGGGATGGTTCCCGACTGATGATACAGTAAGCCGAGGTTGTGCGACCGAGCAGAGGCAGAGGCTGACGGAAGGGGGGCTTCCCCGGGGCTTACTTCGGCATGGAAGGTTTACTGCCCGGGGACAACTCCCTCCTGATGATCGACCGTACTAAAGGGTGTCCCTTCATCCGAACAAGACAAATACCTCGACTGCAAGGAAGATTCCCTGGGGAGATAGCATCCCAGGTTTTACGCACATGACAGACACATGCCTGACACAGAGATCAGCTTTTCCGTGATTCCTTCCGCACGCCAGACATGCTTTTCAGCTTTTCTACAGCCTAATACTGTCAGGCAAAGCCGCCTAATACTGTCGTGGCCGACCTGTCGGTCGAATGATCAAATGCACAGGGGGGACAGGCGCACTGTCCGATCATGCAGACAGGCGGTTCACTTGCGCCAAAGCACGTGCCCTCCACTCACCGATGGTCCTATATAAGGGAGTTAGCATTCAATGCAGAGGTACACCTTCTCTCACTAGCCCAAGCTCTGTCCATTTGCTTTCTCTCTCTACAATACCTTGCTGACTTTGTCATCAAAGGGTCCACCGACGACATTCGTCGGTAGCCTAACATTTCATTGTTTTACAGCCAAGGCTCAACCTCATCTCTACCGCTAGCAACCGGGAACCACCGCAAGAAAGGCTTACCCCCCAACAATTGGTGACTCTACTGGAGAACCCTTTCTCAAACTCTCAAATCTCTATTCTAGCTTGAAGATGACCTCCATAAACCAAAACTCCAAGGGAAATCAGTCTGATGGCCGAAGGAACAAGGGAAAGGAAGTTGCGAGGGAAGGGGACTCTGCTCTCCGAACCCCAGAACGTACCCGCGCCGGTGATGCCAGCTACCACACCACTGAATGCCCTGATCTTCCGGCCAAGCTTACCACTAGGCAGTACATCCGTCAGCTGGAAGGCAATCTGGGCCGATGGGATCACCAAATTGATGCCCTCATATGCGAGATGACCCTCCTATGGGAGGCCACCCAGAAGAAAAGGGCGGCGCCTGCACCAAGATGTGCAGAGAAGGATGGACGCAAATACCAGGAGCCTTCGCAGAGTAGAATTAGGTCTGATCAAAACAGGCCCTCTATTTTGAACAGACTGAGAGTAAGGGAAGAAGAAGTACCTGCCCGGCAGAGGGTTAACGATGACCGCCGCGTTAGGCATCGAGTCTCGCCTCTTCGGCATAGGGACAAACGTTCAGCCGAGAGTCTTCAGCCACCGGTCTTTGACCGCCTCGGTCCAAACGCAGTTCCAGCAGCTCAGAGACCTCGCCCAGCTCTGGAGTAGTCACCACCCAGGCACCAAAGGCACAGCGGCCAAGGAGACAGCTAGGTGCCCTACTCAGAACAGGAAGTTACTCAGAGGAGGAAGAGGGACGTCCTGCCAGCTCGGGCCTATGAGCCGTGTCGACAAGATAGAATCCCATGCACTCCATTCTCTCTAGAAATTGAAGCCGCAAGGCCTCCAGCAGGTTTCTCAGCCCCCAAGTTCAACAAGTATGATCCCAAAATAGATTCGTACACCCACATCATGCACTTCAGGCAGATGATGTCTCTCTACTCAGTGGAGAATGCCTTGATGTGCAAGTTGTTTCCATCCAGTCTAGACGAGGTTGGGTTACACCTTCTTAGTGATAGCCACTAAGGGATCGACATCCATGGCAACAGGCTCGTCATCAACGACTTTGCGGGGGCCCATCTCTTCTTTGGATGAATGAGGTGAGGACGGCTCAACTGGATGTGAACCGGAAGCTTCGGCAAGAGCTGGCAAAGTCTTGAAAGTATGGGTATACGATGACGTATACCCAGAAGAGTTGGAGCCAACCGCCAATCCCTAGAAAGCTCACAGGCTTGCCTAACTTTGTCCGCGTCGGCTTTATGCTTATAATTATTGAGGCAGCTAGAGTCTGCAAAAGAAGACATAAGGTCAGCAAACATCAACAGAAGGAAAAGGTGCGACAAAGGAAGCAGTGTATACCGGGGGAGCCCTTCTGGAATGGGATGGTGAGATTCCCCAAAAGAGTGAAGAAGTTATCGAAGACAATCATAACATCATCGACATACTTGTCCGAGTCCGGCAAATCTGCAATAAGGCCGGTTTGATTGGGCCTCCGACAGAGATAATATTTCTTGGACTTCTTATTGAAGCCGATCATATAGTTGCCGAAGAGATCTTCGAAGGCAAGTCGGTCCGCCTATGGGAGGGTTTCATTCAACTTTATCACCCCCATCAAGATACAAAATGTGTTCACCGTCACTTGGGACGGTGTAATGCCGAGCTCACATAATAAACGAGTCAGCCATGGGTGCAACGGAAACCTAACTCCCCCTCCACTACGGCAATGATGGAGACGTGCATGTACTCCAGCCCTGACTCTGTATCGCCGATGGGAGAAAGCATAATATTCACATCGACCGGGATCTCCCACTCCTCTCTGAAGTCCCGAAGATCGGTTGGAGAATCCAACATCTGCCTGAACTTGTCGGACCTCTTCTTCGGCGCCATTGTTGGATCTGAAAAGAAGACAAACAAGTACGGCACCATTAGTCGGTCCGACATCTACCAGTGCGGTTAAGCACAGGGAGACCATTAGCTTGGCCTTCAACCAACAGCCATGGCCAGTTCGGTTCGGCAAAGAACAGTTTGAAGATGTTCATCTTCACCCGTGAAGCCCAGAAATGTTTAGAGAGTTTCCAGACCCCACAGATGGCGAGGGAGGTGAATCTTAAGGAAAAACGTCACAAAATTGATGGAAAATTAGAAAAAGAAGTGAACGCTCGTAGAAAGAGGAGAAGAATGGTTACTTGGATCAAAGCTGTCGCCTGGAAAAGCTCGAAGAAAGCTCGTCGGAATCTGGGGAAAAAGGTGGCCAGAAATCGCCTGAGGTTCGCCAGAAATCGCCTGGGGGATGAGGGAGGAGGAAGAAAATGGAAGGTATCTGGAACCCTAGGGTGCTTTTATAGCGGTGATTTGGGATTCAAACTGGGTGACCGGCTGAACCATCCCAGCCGGTCATAACGCGTTTTCATCATTGCACCTGCCTCGAGACTTGTGCCGAAGCCGCCAGATGTTATCCGCGTGCGCACGCTGTCCCATCCACCGCAGAGCTGACCAATGACAGCGCGCCACATAGACTGTCCAACCGTCATTTCAGGCGTACGCAAGTCAATATGGCTGACAGCTGTCGACGCGACGTCTGGACAGACACACCGATAGCGTAGAAGGCGACACGTCACCAAATTCAATCTGACAGTTCATAAAGGTGTAAGGGTCCAACTTCCAAGACACTCCAGTGGTCTAGCGCTCCTTCTCTTCGGCATCAGCATATCCCTTCGGTGCTAAATCAATCCCACTTCGGCCAAAATGCCTTGGCTAAAGGGGTTGAGGGGCTATTGTTGGGAGCCGAACTAAAGAGAGGCGGGAGCCACGACCTTCTCTGGGAGGACCGCAACACAGGCCCGCTATCAGGGAGCCGAGCAGTTAAGAGCCGATGATAGGAGCTCCATGGGGCTTGCTCCGGCACCAGAGCCTCACAACCCAGGGATGGTTCCCGACCGATGATACAACAAGTCGAGGTCGTGCGACCGAGCAGAGGCAGAGGCCGACGGAAGGGGGGCTTCCCCGGGGCTTACTTCGGCATGTAAGGTTTACTGCCCGGGGACAGCTCCCTACCGATGATCGACCGTACCGAAGGGCGTCCCTTCGACCAAATAGGACAAATACCTCGACTGCAGAAAAGATTCCATTGGGAGACAACATCCCGGGTTTTACACACATGGAAGACACACGCCTGACACAAAGATCAGTTTTCCGTGATTCCCGCCGCACGCGAGACATGCTTTTCAGATTTACTGTCGCCCAATGCTGTCAGGCGGCGCCACCTGACACTGTTGGGGCCGACCTGTCAGCCAGATGCTCAGACGAACAAGGGGGACAGGCGCACTGTCCGATCACACAGACATGCGGTTCACTCACGCCGCAGCGCGTGCCCTCTACTCACCGATGGTCCTATATAATGGAGTTAGTATTCAATGCAGAGATACACCTTCTCTCACTAGCCCAAGCTCTCTGAATTTGCTTTCTCTCTCTACAAATACCTTCCTGACTTTGCCATCGGAGGGTCCACCAGCGACATTCGCCGGTAGCCTAACGTTTCCTTCTTTTGCAGCCAAGGCTCAGCCTCATCTCCGCCGCTAGCAACCGGAAACCACCGCAAGAAAGGCTTACCTCCCAACACGAGCCATAAGTAAAGATTCATGAACACTGGGACAGAAGTCGGTGGCACTAGGACTCAAACCGGTGTATTTATTTGTATAATGGATACATGATCCCGGGACTCAGCCGAGGTAGGTTATGCATTGGGAGAAGCAAGTCTCAATGTAGCATCTGGAGGACGCAAGCCCCGATGTAATCCTTACTGGGGGATTTATGTCATAGTACTCACATGGGATTATGTATCAGACATCTAGCTAATCCACTGAGGATGCCCACCATGTTATTATATATATCATGATATGAATGACAAGTATAGGGAATAACCTATGATATGACAAGAAACAAGGAAATGATTTTATAATCAGCTTTACAAGTTAAATACGAGTTTCAAGAAAACCCAAAACCCAAATAGCCATATTGTTCTGTTTATGAACAAGTTTATGTCACGAATCTGTTATGGTTACTGGCTATGCATGTTTTCATTTCTGATTTTATTATGGCGCCGATAATTCTCTATTATGATATGAATATGGTATTCGTGCTTTGGGCACGCATTTATGATTCAGTTATGACTTTATGACTCAG
>NMUG010006751.1:0-12422 GCA_002855965.1 Monotropa hypopitys | reverse complement strand
CTTAAATATTAATTTTTTAAAAATTTAAAACTATTCCATTCTAAAATATAGAACCAATCCCTGAATACCAAATTCTATTTTATCATCAAAAATCACTTTTTGGTGCGCACGTTTCTGTTTTCTCCCGATCCGGCCCCCACCGCCACCTCTCCACATTCTCTTGTCGCGGTCTCTCAAAATTTGACTTCCTCAGTTTTCGTTCTCTCCTCGTCCTTTATTGCTTTCCTTCCACTCCTTTCCATTCCTTGCTCGCTAAGCTTCCTCAATCGATAGGGCGACAAGAGGACAATCGAAGTCCGTCTCAAAACATATTCATGTCGGTGGCGTGGAATTTGGTTTCTTCGCCAAAAAACGATTCACAAGAAGATTGAGGTAAGATGTGTTGTGTTGGTGGTCTTGCTTTACCATTCCGCTTGGTTGCTTAGAAAAGACGAAAGAACAACGATAGAAGAGGAAGATTTAGTTTGACTGTTGTGATTTGATTTAATTGATCACGTTTTCGACTTCACTCGGAAATTGATTGCCGTACTACCTGGGCTTCATCGACTCTCGAACGCCCCGGTAGTTTACTTATACCTTTAATTTTTTTGATCGGCAATAGTTTGCATGGGCTTAGCTACCTAACAAACCCTCCATTGTTTTCTTTCAATTTTCTGTTAACTTCTTTGTCCAAAGTTAGGGTGGCGAGATTTGTTAAGATTTTAGCGAGTTCGAGGAACTCAATGAAAATTTGACGAACCGAGTTCAATACTAGCTCGCCTAGATTTGACTCGAACTCAAACGTTTTCACGAACTTTAACAAACAAACAATTAACATCTATTTATATAGGCTACGAGTCTAGGTTGCAAATAAATAAATTTTGTACATACTTAATTATAAGAAACATATCTATATAAGTTTAAATATTGTAAAACTTTTGAGAATTTTATTTTATACAAATATATATTTACACATATAAATTCATTTGTTTCATTTATGTATAAAATTGTACATAAAATATTCATTTTGTACATATATTCTTGATTCACAAGACTAGTCGACCCGAATACTGTTATACTCATGTTTGACTCATTTATTAAACAAGCTTAAAAGTGAGGTTCAGGTTCGATTCATTTAGTAACAAATCAAACTCGAATAGTTCGCGAACGACTCGGTTTTACAGCCCTATCCGAAGTTCACAGGATAGGCTTTTAGTTCATAAATAGCCTTGCTTGTTTATTTTGGTATGTTTCTCAAGCATCTTTTGTGCGCATTTATTTGGTTTACTTTAGTTATTTTTAATCCGTTGATTTGAATTTGTAAACCTAAGTTATGAGAATTCAGTTCTGAATCATGTTGGTGTGATTGTTATTATGAGTTCTTTTTTTTCATTTGAAATTTTGGCTTTAATTCCGCCCATGTCACACTTAGAGGCGATAAAAGAGGAGGGTTGTATGTTGGGCGACTAACAACATGGTGTAAAATGTGGGTGATACCTAACGGTATCGGTGGATACTGAGTCCCATTATTGCCGATTTTTAGGTGTAAATGAAAATACATATATATATATAGGTGATATGTAAGAGTATCGGCCGATATGTAACAGTGGTAACGGACTAATATGGACGAAAAATGCCCAAAATCAAACACTATCATGCCTGTACCTACTAAAAAATGGTAAAGTGGTCAACAAAAAATATTCCACCTTGGGAATCTTTTTATTGGTTGGAAATTGGAGGGTAGAGTCTACTTAGCCTGAAATGTAATTGCCTGTTGTCATGTGAGCGAGTCACTTTGGATTTGGACCACATTAATTTGCTTAGCCTGAAATATGTAATTGTATGCTTGTAACCTACATGTTCAACAATATAATTTTGTGTCGTTAGAATTTGGCATGCATTTATGAGTTCCAATTTTTTAATTTTCTGTTTTAAACACATAAATTACAACATGACATTATACATAATAATGTCATTAAAATTAAAAAAGCAAAAATATCAATAGTTTATCATAATAGCGTGTGGTATGTGCCTTTATAAGTTATAATGCTTTGTGGCATGCATACTTATACAAAATAACATTAATTTCATACAAATTATTTTAAAATTGCTTAAAGTTATCATAAAAATAATATATATATATATACCATTACGTATAAAAAAAGAAAATTGCCAAACCCTATTTTAAACCCCAACAAATGTGATGTGGAAAAAAAATTCTAGGCATCGGTTATTTTTGCCTATGTTGTGCGAATTTTTATAAAATTAATGTCTCCGGTTACCCTTACCGTTACGCTACGATTGATACAACCCGAAACCGTGTTACCGCTACTGCTACTGTTATGATGACCGGTAACGATATTTTGAACTATGACTTACGACAATATGTAAAAAATCCCGTTAGATCCTTATGACATGAATCCTAATATGAATATGAGATAAGACAGATTCATGTAACCGACCCCAATTGATTGAGACTAACGACTCTTTTTGGTTTGGTTTCTTTTATTTGAACTTCACAACTTTATCACTTATTTTGGCTTGGTGAACTTACAGAATGACTTTCAAGACGGGTTTGAGTGTGGGCTCCATTTTTATGAGATCGGGGATCATGGCAACAGATGCGGATCAAGTTACCATAGATTCCATAACATTATTTGTGGCTCTCCTTTGTGCTTGCATTGTGATCGGCCATTTTCTTGAGGAAAACAGATGGTTTAACGAGTCAATCACCTCCATTTTCATTGTGCGTTCCCGCATCCATCTTATTGTTGATAATGTTCTATTTTTTATTTTCTATATTTTTCGCACTTAATGTTGGATTATGGATTGCAATGAAGGATTGGGTTTTGATAACTTATCTTACAGGGTTTGGGCACTGGTATCATCATTCTTTGTACTTCTGGGGGAAGGAACTCGCACATACTTCAGTTTGATGAACAACTTTTTTTTATATACCTTCTTCCACCTATTATATTTAATGCTGGGTAAGTTTTGGTTTCAGCTCACATTATTATGTTCTGTGAGTGAACTGCAATATGATTCTTTTACCTGGTGTAATCTAAATCATTGTTTCTTGTCTCTCTTTGGTTTTTTAATAGGTCAGTGCGTTGCTTGGTATTAATTTATGATGCTTGCTTTTTATTAGGGGAAAATATCACAGAAACAAAAAAAGTATTTTTAGCTTTTCCACTTCATATTTTCCTTTCCTTCATTAATCCATCCACAAATCTGATCCAAACCCAGGTTAAGTGGTTCGTTCATACATGACATGGTGATGGGGCAAATGCAAGAGGTGTCACTTTGCAGAGATTATACATTTTTTCCCGAATGTGTAGCACATCTTCTATTTTCTGCTAAAAGTATGCTAAACAATGGACAAACGTACAAACTTTGGCCATTTGTTTGTCTAGTGCTGTATGTATAACCAAACCAAATTGAGACTTATCGCTGAAGCGATTGGGATCGGTTACATAAATTCATTTTCTCTAATGAGCTTAGTTGACGTCATCGTCAAAAAAACTAGATCCTTTCGAATCTATAATCTACCGCATCAAAAGTCGTGTTTATGCTACCCCTCCCCTTGGTATTACCATCTACCGTAACCATATTACTCATCCTAACTACCACATTGATCAATCTATGATAAACCTGCATGAACCATCTTAATTTATTGTCCCTCATTTTATCTTTTGAGCCAGTATGAATGCACATACTATTTGGAGCGATGATGACATATGAGTCTCTTCTTTACACAGAACACCATATTTGACCTATTACTGATGTGTACTACGTCTCTTTTTATCTTTTCAAGTGTCCCTTCTGTATGACAGTTGCACGCTGAAAATACCAGGCGAACAACAGCTTTTACTGCAACCTCTGGTACTGTAAAAAATACTAATTTTGGAACTACTTTCCCGATCAGGGATTTCAGCTTATTGGCGATGGTAGTTTACAACTACCTTTTCCTTCAATGTTTACGGACATCTCTTAATTTTTTGAAGCTCCAATTTTTTTTGTACTCATGCATGTGTCTATCATAGGAGCTTATGGTCTTTAGTGATCTGGACTATGAAGTAACTTTAGACAATATGGAATATCACCTAAATATTCATTTTCTCGAATGTATATTTCATGATCTAGACACTAAAGATTTGACATTGTAAACTTGATATTTTGTCCGTTTCTCTTTACAGGTTTCAGGTGAAAAAGAAGCAATTCTTTCGGAACTTTATGACTATCATGTCATTTGGTGCTGTTGGTACATTGATATCCTTTGCTATCATTGCACTTGGTATGCTTGAAAAATTTAGATTCTTGCTTTTTGTTGCACAAACCTGTGTAATTTTGTTACAAGGAAAAAGAAAGCAACCATGTTCCATGACGCTTTTCCTTTGCACTTTTGGTTGAAGTAGAATCTATTGAAAGGTGTAAAAAGGCATGCCATCCATGTGGAAACCCAATAGAACTTCCCCCACATGTGCATCCCCAAAATGGATTCAAACAGAAATAAGAAGACATTATCATTTGAAATAAGAAGATCCAACATGCAGAACATGACGATCATTAGAAATTCACAAATTAGAAATGGTATAATATACTCTTTTATAAAACAAGATATAAAACAAGGGAAGAGAGAGAAAATTGTATATGATATCATTAACCCTAACACAACTATTATTAATTTATACTCTTCACTAAGTAGGATACAAGAATAGACTAGCGACGTGGGATAAACATAAAAGCATACTCTAACACTCCTCCTCAATCTGGAGAATAAATATTACTAATTCCCAGCTTGTTACATATCAACTCTAAGCGTGACTTAAACAATGGTTTAATAAATATATCATTTAGCTAAGCGTCAGTGGAAACAAACAGAGTAGTACTAATCCCACCAATTAACTTCTCTCGCACTTGATGACAGTCTACCTTAATATGTTCAGTTCTTTCATAAAAACAGGATTTAAAGCAATATGAGTTGCTGCTTGATTATCATTGTTAGTTTCCTTTCTTAAAGAGAGAGAGAGAGGAAAAATGTATATCTTTCTCATTATCACAAAACAACTCTTTACAACTATTTTTATACACAAGCACTGACTAAATTACCCCTAGGAACTAAATACATAACAAATAAAATCCCCATAACTTAGCACTCCCCCTCAAGTTGGTGCAAAGATATCTCTCAAGCCCAACTTGAACACAATAAGGTGAAATTTTTGCTACTCAGACCCATAGTAAATATATCAGCTAACTAGTCTTCAGATCTCTCAAAAGGCATGCAAATCAAACCGTTGCTCAGCTTCTCTTTATAAAATGTCTGTTAATTTCGATATGTTTCGTTCGATCATGTTGGACAGGATTATGAGCAATGTTTATGACAATCTTATTATCGCAATAGAACTTTATAGAACCACAATTCGGAAATTCCAAATCACGTAATAAGGTTTGGAGCCATAAAAGCTCGCAAATACCATGCGCCATCTCTGTTCTCGACCTCTGCACTGGATCTAGCTACCATGGACTGCTTCTTACTCCTCCAGGTAATCAAATTCCCTCTAAGGAATGTACAATAGCCAGAAGTAGATCGCCGATCATTAATAGAACCAGCCCAGTCCGCATCAGTGAAAGCTTCCAATATCAAGTGACCATGATTAGAGAACAAAATTCCTTTACCTGGGGAAGATTTAAAATACCTCAGGATAAGGCAAGCTGCATCAAGATGGCTAGTACGAGGTTCATGCATGAACTTGCTCACACCCCCCATAGCGTAGGAGATATCTGGTCTAGTGTGAGATAAGTATATCAGGCGACCCACAAGTCTCTGATCTCTCTCCTTATCTGCAAGCTCCCCCACATTGCTACCAAGATGATGGTTGGACTCATTGGGAGAATCAGCAGGCTTACATCCTAACATACCAATTTCTTTTAAAAGATCAAGGATGTACTTCCTTTGAGAGATAAAAATTCCTTTGTCAGATCTAGCCACCTCCATTCCAATAAAGTACTTCATAGATCCTACATCCTCAATCTCAAACTCTTGAGCAAGAAGAGCTTTAAGGCTAACAATCTCATTCACATAATCACCTGTCATGATTGTGTCATCCATATAAACAATAAGAATGACAATCTTATCATTACTCCTCTTGATGAACATAGTATCGTCAGCATGACTCTGCTTATATCTAAATCTTGACTTGACTTTGCGAAACCTGTCAAACCATGCTCTGGGAGATTGTTTTAATCCATAAAATGCTTTCTTCAATTTACACATCTTTTCCTCGGTCTAAGATAAAGAAAAACCTGGTGGAATAGCCATGTACACCTCCTCCTCTAGGTAGCCATGGTGGAATACATTCTTCATATCAAACTGGTAAAGAGACCAATTTAAATTGGCAGCACAAGAGAGTAGAACTCGCACAGAGTTCATCTTTGCTACGGGGGCAAACGTCTCTTTGTAGTCAATACCATAGGTTTGTGTGAAACCCTTGGCAACAAGTCTGACCTTGTATCTCTCAACTGTCCCATTAACTTTATGTTTCACAGTGAATACGCATTTGCACCCCACAAGTTTCTTTCTTTTTGGAAGAGATACTAGCTTCCAAGTGCCATTCTTTTTCAAAGCTGTCATCTTCTATACTGTGGTAGCCGGACCGTATTTCTTTTGGGGCGGACCACACCATCCGGATCTATTTACATATTCGGATCCAGTTCACACATCCCGGAGCAATCAAGGGCCATCAGCCTCGCGGACCTCCGGGCATACTCTGCAGTTAGAGGACAGAACCGTCGGTTCATCGTGTGTTCTCCAGCAACCCAAGCAGTCTCACCGGACACCCGAAGGAGCCAGGTCGGGCCGGCCGTGCGACCTCCTTCAACCTCCGGCATACTTATTCGGACGTCAAGAAAGCCCAGCGTCTCCGCTCCCCACTGGGAGAAGGAACAACTTCCACCGACGGACGGTCCTATGCCGGAGGGGTCCACCATCGGCAGCAGCAGGGAACAATGACCTTCGGCAAGTGGCACTCGGGTCGGCCGTACAACTGCTGACGTGGCCCGGGTCGGTTCAGCGGCCCATCAGCACTATAGGGCTTACGTCAGCACCCAGTCTCCCGCCCGTGTGCATCACATACTTGCATATTTGGCGCCAAAGTCAGCATGCCTATATATACTCCATCAAAGTACTGTTCACAATAATAGCCAATCTGGTATCTCTCCGACTGCTCTTTCAGCTTACAGCTTTCTCTCTCGGAGGCCTCTCTCGGTCGCTGCCGACCGGTGGGCACTGACCTTTGTGTTGCAGGAGCCAAGCAGGTGATCCCCTTTTCTCTTATAGGTGACCGCTCATCCATCCGAAGCATTCCACCCAGTCGTCCGGCCAGAATCCGAAGGACCCGAGGTACCCTCCGGACTCTCAGTCACCACATATACCATAGTTCCTTTCCACTTAGGTATCATAAATATTTCATGCCAATTCTATGGAATGGATATAGAAGAAAGGGACAAAACAAAAGCATGATACGAAGGAGATAAATGGTTAGAAGAAACGAATTGGGAGATGTGATGTTGAGTGTATGATCTAACTCCCTTTCTAAGAGCATTAAGAGCATCAAGATCATCAATAATAGAATGAAGAGAATCATTACCAGATGGGTCAGTTGATGGGTGAACTGAAGGATCGAAAACTGAAGTAGGTGATGGAGATTGGCAAAGTGGCACGACACATGTAGACGTGCCTTTATTTCTTCGAGAAAAAGTCTGCAAATTTGGTATATCCCGTCTTTCACCAACATCTTGTTCCACTCTTTCTGCGGGTAAGGTTCCTGTACTGATTTATCTTTCTCCCCCTCACTATGACAAGGTAAAGGACAAGACTACGACTCTGGAGTATGATATGTCAACAACTCTTTCTCCCTCATCTTTTCCCGTTTATTATTCTCCCCTTGAAGAGATGGAGTGGTTAAAAGATAAAATGATTCAGTTTTTTAAAAAGTGACATCCATAGAGACGTATATTTTGCGAGAGTATGAGTCATAACATTTATAACCCTTCTGAGTGGGAGAATAGTCAAGAAAAATACACTTGTGAGCTTTGGGATCCAGCTTACTACCCGAGTGCTTAGGAGCATGAACAAAACACACACAACCAAAGACTTTGGGTAGAAGAGATGAGACCCGAGAACAACCTAGGAGAAACTTAATCGGAGTTTGAAATTGGAGAACACTAGAAGGCATGCGATTGATAAGAAAAGCTACGATAAGGACAACTTTGTCCTAAAAATGTTTAGGGACATTCATGGTGAACAATAGAGAGCGGACTACCTTAGAAAGATGGCGATTCTTGCATTCAGCAACTGCATTTTGTTGTGGAGTGCCAATACAAGAAGTCTGAAAAAGAATACCAGAGTCATTAAGATATGCCCTAAAAGTTCCATCTATATACTCAGTCCCATTATCACCGCGGAGTACTTTAACATTAACATCAAATTGAGTACACGCCATTTGGTGAAAAGATTTAAAGCACGAAAAAACCTTATTTTGGGCCTTTAGTAAATACACCCAAGTGACACGAGAAAAACAATCAATAAAGGTCACAAACCAATGATAACCAGACAAAGATGTGATAGGGGAAGTGCTTCAAGCATCAGAATGAATAATCATGAATGACAAATCACTTATGTGATTGACATGAGTATAAAATGAGCGTTTATGTTTTGCAAGCTCACAAGCTTCACAAAGGAACTGACTCCGAAAACATTGCTTAGTCAAACCAAGGAACAATTTTTCTAGAACTCTGAAAGATGGATGACCCAATCTACGATGCCATTGGTGTAACAAGGGAAGAGCTGAACACGTATCTGCTGCAAGAAATTGATCACATGACAAAGGTGAACAAACTGGATTAGGTGCATACTCCAAAAAAATAAAGGCCCCATAAGCTTTACCACTGCCAATCATCCTCCCCGTATCCAGTTCCTGAAAGACACAATGTGTAGGAAAAAATGTTATAGAGCAATTTAAGGATTCAGTAAGACTACTAACAGATAGAAGTTTAGTAGAAAAGTTGGGAACATGAAGTACTGAAGAAAGATAAATTGTTGGAGAACAATTAATAGAACCTTTTTTCCGAAATAGAAGACAGAGAATCATCAACAACTCTGACCTTATCCTTACTGGAACATGTAGAATAAGAGTCAAAGAAAGATGAACAACTTGTTCTATGATCTGTTGCTCCAGAATTTATTATCCAAGGAGAAGAACTAGTGGCGGTAGAAGCACTTGCAAATATACCTCTGGGCAAAGAAATTAGTAGCAGTGGAAGAGCAGTAGTAGATAGAGTATCCAACTTTGTGAGAAGGTGTCTAAGAGTTTGTAACTCTCTCTGAGAAAAAGGACCGGTTGGAACATGTTTGGAATTACTCGCCATAACAATCGAGAGAACAATACCGGACAATTAACAAAACCCAATCAATTCGGAACTCAAATTTCAACCATCTACAAGCAATCAATCACTGATGACAAGGGCTATATACCCAAATCAAATCACAAAATACCAAATTAAGAGCCAAAAAAGCCTTAAAACCTTTTACCCAAACATAGCAACAACAACAACAACCAGAAAATAACCGAGAGCAGACCATCAAATACCAGATTAATGACTTAAATTGAACACCATACTGTTAAAAATGGCTACTGAACAGTAAATGCCTCAAAGAACGATGAATAATGAAGGAAACAATTTCGAACAACGAACATCAACTAAAACAGCGTCAACACCTTCACAAAACAAAAAATAATTTGCTCATTGCTGATCGTATGATGTCCCCGTAGATCGGCGAAGGTCAGGCGGTGTTCGTAGTGGTCGTCGATGTGGCCGGAGTGGCTGTTGGAAGCTTGCCGGGTTTGCCCCCCCCAAAAAAAAAAATCTCACGGAAGCAATTGCTATAACAAATGGGTTCACCCAAGAAAGTCGTTGGCGTTTAAGGAGGATCGACGGGTCAAGAGAGTCTCGCCGGTGATCGACGAGAGTGATGGTGGTCGGAATCAATCATTTATCAGCAACGAACGGGAGAACTAGACGACGTACGAGACGAAGAAAGGAGAAGAAAACAAAAAAGGTATATGACAAACAGTTGTGCGATGGATGATGGACAAAAGACAGGGCGACAACTGCCAGAGAAAGGGCGACAACCGCCGGAAAAAAGATGCTCATCGGAAAAAAAATTCTACGGCGGCTAGGGTTTTACGTTTGGCTCTGATACCATGCTAGTTTCTTTTCTTATATATATAGAGAGGGGAAAAATGTACATCTTTCTCATTATCACAAAACAACTCTTTACAACTATTTCTATACACAAGCAAGGACTAAATTACCCTTAGGAACTAAATGCATAACAAATAAAACCTCTATAACTTAACAATCATAGTACATTTTCATAATAATTACACATTGACTCCAACCTCTTCAAGAAATGAGTGAACCACACAGTTTCACATGTCGTATGAGCTATGGCTCTGTACTCGGCTTCTGCACTCGATTGTGCAACCACGGCATGTTTCTTACTTTTCCAATTAACAAGATTTCCACAAAAAATACACAATATCCAGTAGCGGATTTCCTACTAGAAGGTCCTCTTGCCCAATCTGAATCTGTAAATGCCTCAACTCGTAAGTGCCCTCAACTCGTAAGTGCCCATATGAGCGATAAAATAATCCATGTCCTGGATGAGCCTTGAGGTACTTCACAATTCTAAGGACAACCTCCTAATGTGGGAGACTAGGAGCGGACATAAACAGACTGACTATACTTACTACAAACGAGATATCTGGACGAGTAATAATAAGATAATTTAGTTTACCAACCAGTCGACGATACTGATCAAGATGAGACAATAGTTCCTCCTGATCAGCACATACCTTAACATTAGGATCCATCAGAGTCTCAACAGACCAGGCTTCTAAAAAACTAGTTTCCTCCAAGATATCCATCACGTACTTTCGTTAAGATAAATCAATACCTTCCTTGGAACGTGCCACTTCAATGCCCAAGAAATATTGTAACTTTCCCAGATTCTTGTTATGAAACTGAAGTTGAAGAAACCCTTTCAACTTATCAATACCTTTTTGATCATCGCCTGTAATAATAATATCATCCACATGCACTATCAGTAATACTTTTTCCCTGGCAGACGTGATAGAGAAGACAGAATCATCAGACTGGCATCAATGCGTACCAAATTTTATAATTGCATCTCTAAACTTCCCAAACCATGCTCTGGGGGATTGTTTAAGACCATAAAGGGTTTTGTGAAGACAAAACACTTGACCAGGCTCCTTCTGAGCAACAAACTCAGTTGGTTGTTTCATATAAACTTCTTCATGAAGATTACCATGCAAGAAGACATTTTTGACATCCAACTGAAATAAAGGCCATCCTAGGTTGGTTGCAAGAGAGAGGAGAAGACGGACAGAGCCAAGCTTAGCAACAAGAGAAAAAGTCTTAGCATAATCAACTCCATAAGTCTTCATATAGCATTTGGCAACAAGACGAGCTTTATAGCGTTTAACAAATCCATCAGGATGATATTTCACAGTAAAAACCCATTGACACCCCACAGGTAGGGGTATAAATAAAACCGAAAACCGATAAAACCGATCGGACCGAACCGAACTAGTGATTTTGACCGATTTTTTGATTTAGAATAATTTGATTGGTTTTATTAAAATTTTTAGAATTTGGGTTGGTGCCAATTTTTAATTTTGAAAACCGAATTAAATCGAAACCGACTGAACAAAAATAACATTAATTTTTAATTTAAATAACCAAAAACCAAAACATTCGTTTTTAGCTTGTTCAAACTCTGCTCTGCTATTATACGTGTTCGTTTGCTGCTCTATTGTGAACTCTGATATGCTGTTTTATTCATAAGAACATATTGATGCATTAGAAGAAATGTTGATAGAAATGTTGTATCAATTCTATTACCCTAAGTGTTCAAACTTTGTTGTTGCATAAAGAAGTGAAATGTTGCATAAAGTCTGCAATGTTTTATCCAAAGTATTCAAACTTTACTGTCAAAATTGAGTCTGAACCAACTTCCAAGTACCTTTATGGTAGGGAACAATCATCTCTTCTTCCATAGCTGACCGCCACTCAGAAACAGACAAATCTTCCTGAACAATGTTAGGAATGAAGATAGACTAAACAGAGGTGAAAAAAGCATGGAGAGATGGAGACAAATGTGTAAGAGAGACAGTTAATGATAGGATGACGAGTACAAGTATGAATACTTTTGCGGAGTGCAATGGGAAAAGACTGGAGAGATAATAGATGTTGGGTCAGTGGGGACATCTGGATCTTGCATTGAAGAAGATGGAGTGGCAGTTGGAAGAGTTGAAGCGGGCACATTGGTGGGAACCACTTTGGGTCTGCGTGTATACACA
>NMUG010006750.1:0-12424 GCA_002855965.1 Monotropa hypopitys | reverse complement strand
AAAGCAGTCTCACTAGACACCAGAAGGAGCCAGGTCGGTCCGGCCATGCGGTCTCCTTCAACCTTCGGCATTCCGATCCGGACGTCAAGGAAGCCCAGCGTTTCCACTCCCCACTGGGAGATGGAACAACTTCCACCGACGGACGGTCCAATACCGGAGGGGTCCACCATCGGCAGCAACAGGGAACAATGACCTTCGGCAGGTGGCACTCGGGTCGGCCGTACAACTGCTGATGTGGCCCGGGTCGGTTCAGCGGCCCATCAACACTGTAGGGCTGACGTCAGCATTCAGCCTCCCGCCCGTGTGCATCACACGCCTGTATCTTTGGCACCAAGTCAGGACACTCTATAAATACCCCATGAAAACACTGTTCATGGGACCCGAGCTCTCCGACACTCTGGTATCTCTCCGACTCTCACTTCAGTTTACGGTTTCCCTCTCCAACTGTCGCTGACTTAGCCATCGGAGGCCCCTCTCGGTCGCTGTCGACCAGTGGGCACTAATCCTTGTGATTGCAGGAGCCAAGCAGGTTGACCCTCTTCTCTTATAGGTATCCGAAGCTCCCAGCCGAAGCACCCGCTCCCAGTCGTCCGGCCATTACCCGAAGGATCAGCGGCACCCTCCGGATTATCAGTCACCACAGGAACACTCTGATAAAAACTTTGATTAACAAAAGGGTTCATGTTTCCCAAAGGAATTCTATTTGCACCAGTGCCCATGTTATCAAAGATAGGATTATTGAATACCTGTGTAGGCAACATTCCTTCTCCTACATGGACTTGTTCATGTTCTTCCCTTAAGAGATTCTGATCATTAGCAGATGCCTCCATTGGTTGTGCTTTTGTCATCAAAGTTTTGAATAAAGTCATTATCCTTTTGGCTGTTTCATCTTCTGGATTTATCAGTACTTTAGCAAATTCTTGAATCAAATCAAGTGAATCTTTTTCTAGACCACTTGTTGATCCATATTCAGTAACCCTAGTAACCCTTATTTATGGGTTCACATCCAGGTTTCTGTTTTCAACCTCAGACTCACCATTACCATTAGCAAGATCAATGTTGTCAGTGGTATTGATCACTGACGGTTGGCTTTCTCTCCTGGCTCTTGGTGGCATCTTTGTGACTTCCAAATTACAATGCTTGCCCTCCTTCTAGCGCCAAAAACTGTTTGCCAAAAATCTGTGATTATTATTCCTTTGGTGTCTCAGTCGACAAGAACAAAGACTTGCTGGAAATGTAACTGTTTTGAATGTGATAGATGACTGGTTCACACCTTATTTCAGGACTTCTTTGAAAGCAGTGAAACCGATGAAAACCAAGGAAATGAAGTGAATTGAAGATCAACAAAAGAAGTTCTTCTATAATCTTCAAGAGAGAGTACAAATCGACAGAGAATGTGTCTTGTCGACAGAATTTTACAACTATTCCTAAGATGAAATAAAAACTGCTAAGAAAAAAAAATATAACTGTTGAATTGTTGAGTTCTTCGTGTCCTCTTGTTCTTTGGTTCCTCCTTTATATAGCCTGCAAACATTTTGAATTTGGCTATTCTTTCCTCCTTGATTCCTTCGAACTTGGATAAGATTTGTAACTGCCCTTTTGTTGTTACGCCACTTGTATAAAAAATTGTTCCGGGTAGTTTTATTCTTTTAGAACTTATTTGTAATTAATAATAGTTCTTTATTTTAGCCTGCTAGTCTCTAGGCTTCATTATAAAAATTAATTATCCTTTTGTTTAGGATAATATAATTTTTATAATGGAGAAATATAATCTATTTAGAATGTTTTATTTCCGTAATTTTATGAAAATCAGGAAATTGGTCTATAAATTTTTCCTTTTTATACCAATTAAGAAAAACATCCTTTGTTATTTTTATACCTGATTGTACCTTCTATTTAGGGTAATATTTTTTACCAAAATGCGGAAACTGGTCCAAACAGTAGCTAGCACGCCTGGCATTAGGCGACGCCCTAATCTTGTGAGTGATCTCATAGGTTTGAAGCTCAAATCTTGCTAGGGGTGTGTATTACAGTTTAAGTGGGAGGCCGTGGCGGTGCGCAGCTGCGCTAACTCACCCGGAGTTTATGCATCCTCAGGGCAGCCCAATTAATGGTTGGTGATGAGTGGCAGTTCTTCGTCAACAAAAAAAATCATGTGTCCACTGGGAAAATATAAAACAAAAAATAAGACATTGTGGTCTATTATTTTGTAAAACTCAACACAAAAATTGAGATGAAAGTTTTGAATATTTTACCTTTAAAGGCTCAATGACTACATAAGTGACCAATAGATTTTATTTTATTTTATTTCAATGTTCATTTTCTCCAACCTTATTTCTAAAAAATCATCAATCAAACGCAAAAAATAAACCCAATTAAATCAAAGCAGATGATAGGCATCGAAATAAAAAATCAACCCGGAATAAATTTTTTAATCAGAAACCGGGTAGGTCCCATTTGAGAAGAAATAGAACAAAACTACCATCCCGGTCCGTTCTTTTATCTGGTCCACTTTTTAAAAAAAAATTGCACCCTTACATTTTATAATCAATAATTATTTGAGTTTTATTGAAATATTGAAATTTTAATAAAGTTAACGTATATAAAAATATAGATGAAATTGGGTGACATCTCCAAATTGCCCTTGCTTTGCCCATTGTTTTTTAGTTTGTTTAGTCAATAGGTGTGTTGATGAAACAGGAGAACAATTGTCATTCCAGATTTCATTTTGATCATCAAAATTGTTTATTTTGTTTATATTACTTTGCTAAGAACTATTATAAAAATTCAGCTCAACCGAATAAAAATAAACACTTGATTTAAAAACATTGTTTTAAGCTTAAAATTTTAATAATTTTGAAAACAAAGTTGCCAAATCAAATACATATAGATAAGAGTAATCTTATTTTTCTGAACTCATAATGTATGTAATCCTATTTTTTTTTTTGATAACTCAGGTGTCCGGACCAGCTTAAGCGCACCACAACTAATCCTGAGAGAACCAATCTCAGCGCCCCGCTTAAAGCCAGAGCTTCGCTCTGTGCGGCTGGCCCAAAGGAGAGGATGTTCCCAAGGAGTTTCAATCCTGAGACCTAAAGGAGGAGCATACTCCTATTTTTTTGAACTCTTCTTCTTGAATGAATTCGCTTCTCCATCCATGTATCCATATTTCATAACTCCTTTCAGATGGCACTGAAAAGACAAAAATAGATATAAAAACATAATCACTATTTAAAAGAACCATCATGTAGACCCTTTTGTCACCACTGAATGCCAATAGGGCGAGCACCAATGTGATGTGAATAAAATCCACAATTAAAAGAGAGAGACTTTACAACTTGGGAACAGTCACATTCAGGATTTTCACATCTTGGTATGGTTTATCTGTCTTGTCCGTCTTCACTTTCTCTATTGCCTGCCAGTGATGGGAATCACAAATGAGGCCAAAATCTAAGAGAAATAAATTAATCGAGAAATTACAAACAAGTCATGCATATTATTTTATTTATAATAATAATAATAATAATAATAATAGAAAATGCACACCAGAGTTTAAGAGCAGGTCATGCACATTCCATTGAGAATGCCATTATTCACAAAATGGTTCCAAACTGCAGGGTGCTCATAGACCAATGAAACTCACAAATCCAACTCCAATGCATCTTTATTCAAGTCTCTTCTCGTTAAGCACATTTGACACATATGGATTTTTTTTTTAAGGTTTAAAAAAGGAGCCTCATGATAATGTGATGTGCCACAAAGCATAAAGAATTTTGTTGAAAATATATGTAGATGAATGGCTCTTGGAAAATCTTAAGGATCAACCATGATTGTTGGAGGGTCAACAACTAACACATGTACCACCCAAGAGGAAACCAACTCATGTGCTCATTAATGTCTCTTTTGCTTTTTTCCCCAAAATCTGATTCTGGTTTTGCTGTCCAATCACAGTTTGGTTGCTCATGTATTTATATGGCTCCTATTGAGAGGTTGGGAGAAGAATAACAGCAACACATCTCAGCTAGAATATCTCACTGTATTTTCGTTCTTGAGAGAAAGAGAGAGAGAGAGCTCAGCACAAGGAAATTCGCCAAGGCTGTCGTTGGAGATGTACCAAGGCAGTAGGCTTCCTTAACCGTCTTATCCTGGAAGACAAACACCGACGATCTTCAAACATACTCCGATCCAAAGGAATATTTCATTCTATACTAACAATTTTGTTGCAGAGATGAGTCGAAATGGTAGTCAAGGAGTTCGTCTTGATCATGGGATGTTTTCCCGAACTCCTGGGATGTTTCCCGAGGTCAAATGTGATTTCCCGAACTGAAAGTCCTGTGCAAGCGTTATTTGTCTGTGCGGCACTTTGTATGCTCAGCTCGGCATTTAAGTCCCAACGCGGCACTGGCTTGCTCTGATCGACACCTGTTGTACTAAGCTTGGCACCTAGTGTCCCTGCTCTGATCTACTTTTCCTCAGCACGGGAATAGGTTTTCCTATGCAGGAATGACCTCTCCTATACAGGAAAATTAGTCTCTAAACAGATATGTCCAGTCGTGCGAGGCAAAAATGGCCACGGGGACTCTGGGAATCCTTGGAAAATAAATACAAGATTGGGGGGTTGGAATCAAAAAGTTCGTTGTGGGTAGACTTTATGACTACAAGATGATGGATACAAAGACTGTGAGCGGTCAAGTCCAAGAAGTTTAGGTACGTCTGAACGAAATCAAGGCTGAAGGGATGGTCTTGGGTGAATCTTTTCAGGTGACTACAATGATTCACAAATTGCCTCCATCTTGGAAAAGTTTCAAGATGTATCTGATGTTCAAAAATAAGGAGATGGCCATGGAGAATGGGCAAGATGGTGCACTCATCCTTTGTACCTAAAGCAAATGTTGTTGAACAAGACCAAGGCGCTAGTTACAAGAAGAAAGATTCAGGCGGGCATGCTGATAAGGGCAAGGATAACAAGTCAAGACCCAAAGGAGGTGTTGGTAAGAAACATAGTAGTGAGTTTCAAGGTTACTGCTTCAATTGTGATAAGATTGTACATCGTTCCGCTGATTGCCGCAAGCCACGCAGGCAACAGAACCAACATCAAAATGCTCAACTGATGGAAGGTGTAGAAGACATCAACTTACGTGTTATGGTGTCTGAGGTAAACTTGGTTGGTTCTAATCCTCGAGAATGGTGGGTGAATACTGGAGCTACTCGACACGTCTGCTCAGATAGGCAGATGTTCAGATCTTTTGAGGTTGTGCCTAATGGTGAGAAGCTCTATATGGGCAATTCAGCTACTTCTGACATAGCTAGACAAGACAAAGTTGTGCTAAAGATAACTTCAGGCAGAGAGCTGACTCTCAACAATGTCCTAAATGTACCAGAGATACGAAAGAACCTAATTTTTGGGTCTTTGCTTTCAAAGCATGTCTTCCGTGTAGTTATTGAGTCAGACAAGATTGTTCTCACCAAGGCTGGAATATTTGTAGGAAAGGGTTATATGTCTAATGGGTTGTTCAAACTCAATGTAATGACTATGTATCTAGGCTCTGGTAGCAAGAATGAAATGAAAGCCCCTTCTACTTACTTGCTTGAGTCTTTCAATTTATGGCATGGTAGACTAGATCATGTTAATTTTGACACCTTGTGTAAGTTAATTAACTTGGATCACATTCTAGCATTCCACATTGATAAAAGTTACAAATGTAAAACTTGTGTGGAAGATAAGATGACGATATCTTCTTTCAAGACATTGGAAAGAAGCTCTGAACCTCTGAGTTTGGTCCATACAGATGTATGCGATCTGAAATTTGTATAAACTAGAGGAGGCAACAAGTATTTCATTATTTTTATTGATGATTGCACGAAATATTGCTACGTATTCTTGCTAAAAAGCAAAGATGAAGCCATAGAGAAGTTCGTTCTTTACAAGAATGAAGTTAAAAATCAGCTTGACAGAAAGATCAAGATGTTGCAGTGATCGTGGTGGAGAATATGAAGTACCAATTAGTGACTTTTGTGCTCAATATGATATCATACACCAAAACACTGCACCTTATTCGCCTTAGTCAAATGGTGTTGCTGAGCGAAAGAATTGGACATTAAAGGAGATGATCAATTCAATGCTGGTCAGTTCTGGGTTACCGCAGAATATGTGGGGATCTTGAGCCTAGACGTAGTAAAAGGGCAAGAACCTCAACTTCTTTTAGTCCAGATTTTGTAACATATATGTTGGAAAGTGAACCTAGGAACTTCAAGGAAGTTGTAAGCTCTCCAAAAGGACCTATGTGGAAAGAGGCAATCAAGAGTGAAATTAATTCTATTTTGCAGAATCATACATGGTAACTGATAGATCTTCCTCCAAGTTGTAAGCCTCTTGAATGAAAATGGATCTTTAAAAGAAAGATGAATGCAGATGGATCAATAGATCAGTATAAGGCCAGACATGTTATCAGAGGATACAAGCAGAAAGAAGGTCTTGATTACTTTGATACATATTCTCCTGTTACGAGAATAACATCTATCCGGATGATAATTGCGATAGCAGTTCTACGCAATTTAAAAATTCATTAGATGGATGTAAAGACAACTTTCCTTAATGGTGATCTGAATGAAGAGATCTATATGTAACAACCTGAGGGTTTTTCTACTACTAATCAGAAAAGAAAAGTCTGTAGACTAATCAAATCGTTATATGGTCTGAAACAAGTACCAAAACAATGGCATGAAAAGTTTGATAATGCTATGTTGTCAAGTGCCTTCAGAATCAACAAATATGACAAGTGCGTTTACGTGAAAGACACAGCTAAAGGCTATGTGATATTATGTCTTTACGTTGATGACATGTTAATTGTCGGTAGTAATGATAAGATCATCAAATTTATCAAGGATGTGCCAAACTCAAAGTTTGACATGAAGGACATGGGGCTTGCAGATGTGATTCTGGGTATAAAAATCACCAAAACATCTAGTGGATTTTTATTATCTCAGACTCATTACATTGAGAAGATTTTAAAAAATACAATAAGTCAGATGCAAATGTCGCCAGGACTCCTGTGGACATAAATCTTCATCTAAGAATTCTGGTGAGGGTGTATCCCAACTAGAGTATTCAAGGATAATTAGAAATTTGATGTACTTGATGAGCTGTAGAGGGCCTGACATAGCTTACTCTGTTAGCAGACTGAGTAGATATACGAGCAATCTAGGGGAGAACTACTGAAAAGCTATAGTCAGAGTGCTACGATATTTAAGGTACACTCGTGATTATGGGCTGCACTATACCAGATATCCAGCAGTACTAGAAGGGTACATTGATGCAAATTGGATTTCTGATATAAGAGACTCAAAATCCACGAGTGGATGTCTTTACTTTGGGTGGTGCAACAGTGTCTTGGAAATCTGCCAAACAGATGTGTATTGCACGTTCTACAATGGAATCAGAATTCATTACTTTAGATAAGGCAACTGAAGAGGCAGAATGACTACGCCATTTTCTTGAAGATATTCCAAGATGGTCGAGACCTGTGCTAACAATATGCATCCATTGTGATAGTCAATCAGCAATTGGACGAGTACAGAGTAATATGTATAATGGCAAGTCAAGACATATATGTCAAAGACATAATACCATTAGACAACTGCTCTTAAGTGGGATTGTCAGGATTGAGTATATGAAATCAAAAGACAATATTGCGGATCCGTTAACCAAAGGATTAAACAGAGAGCTAATTGACAAAACATCGATGGGAATGGGGATAAATTCTATAACGTTAAAAGCTATCGTGATGAAAACTCAACCTACTTGACTGGAGATCCAAAGATCTAGGTTCAAATAGACAACCTAATTGCGTGTAGATAGAGATTGATCACTGAGTAGAATAACTCTTATGTCCATTCCTATGATGTGACAGTAATTTGTATGAGAAAGTTTGCCAAGGCTGTCGTTGGAAGTGTACCAAGACAGTAGGTTTCTGAATCGTCTTATCCTGGAAGACAGACGCCGATGATCCTCAAACACCCTCCGGAGGCGGCGAATCTGTTTTAAGGAAAAAGCACAGCTTGATTCGGTTTGGTTCTACCTTTACATTTTCATTTCTGTTGTATATTGTATCAATGAATGAAATTGTATTCTTTAGAAGATCGCCACATATTTTTTCCTACAAGTTTAAGTTTCTCTGCCGATCTCAGATTTAGCAAACTAAGAAAGTGGAATTGAACAAAATATTTGTAGACAGAATTAATAAAAGAAAGAAAGAGAAAGAAATTAGAGGGAAATGTCATCAAAGCATGAGTGCATGTGCAAGTTTGTACCTGTACAACGTCCATTCCTTTTATAACTCTACCAAAAACCGTGTGCTTAGTGTCCAGCCATGGGGTGGCCACGGTGGTGATAAAAAACTGAGAGCCGTTGGTGTTGGGGCCCCCATTTGCCATAGAGACAGTGAATGGCCGATCATGCCGTAAGCTGCAGACCAGTAAAATTTAGTCATGTAACTTGGATTTATCCTAGAAAAGAATTTAACTATCCAACGCTATTGAGTAAACAGTTCTTATACAAGCGCCCGCAAACTAAAAATAAATACTGAACTTGAATGCAGTTCTAGCTTCAAAAGACAGTCACATAGCAGAGTTTTCAATAGAACTTTTGGTTGCAGTGAACTACCCACCAATCTGATACTATGGTGAAGCATAATAGAAATATCTTTACAAACATGGAATTTTTTTCTTCTGACATTTGGGACTGGCATGAAGCCCATCCCACAGACAAACAAATAAATAAAATAAGGTTAAATAAAAAAAATACAAACACGGCAACAAACATTTTTTCCAAAAAAACAGGACACTATCTTCTAGAATTCCACGTATACTTGGCTTCATTTGGTTTAATAAAAATACCAGCATTCAGTATTTAATGCTAGAATTGATGACAGTTTATCTGACATTTTAAGAGTATTCTTAAATGGATGCACTACCTACTACAGTGTAATAAGAATCACATCCTCCATCCATTATCCAAATTCCATCATGGGATAAGATATTTAAATCTCATCCACCCACCACTCACTGAAAGCAAAACTATTTTGCAACCCAATGCCAAAAAACAACACGTAAGCACACTCAAAAACAACACTTTAAAAGAAAGTTTGAAAGAAAATATGATGCGTAATTACATGTTTTCTTAGAAAAATGACTCAATAATTACAGAAACAAGTTCTCACCTTTTGTGAAACTCGTCCTCGAACTCCCTACCCCAGACAGATTGCCCACCGGTGCCATCTCCCAAAGGATCTCCTGTCTGTATCATAAAACCTTTGATGACCCGGTGGAAAATCAGATTATCATAGTAACCATTTCTGCAGTGAGTGGTAAAGTTCTCCACAGTTTTTGGACATTCTTCAGGGTAGAGCTTCATATGAATGTCACCCAGTGTAGTGTGCATGAGCTGGAACAATTGAAATGCGGAAAAGGAAATTAAAGAATTAGAAAATAACCTAATATGTCAAACGGAAGGAATAATGCACAGCAAAAGTAAATGAGCAAAGTCGATAGGAAATAAACACAACTGCATCATCTGAAAGTAAGTACATGGCATTGAAATGGTAAAAGGAAGCAATTATACATCGGAAAAGAAAACAGTTCGTCAGGCAGACTGCAAGGCAGGTTCCAATAAGAGTTCTAGAAGTTGTCCAAAAATAGTTAAGTGGAGAACAAAGACAACATAGCAAAGAACATAAAATTTCGGAAAATAATTAGCCGGAAACATAAATATCACAAGATGTAGTAGTTACATAATTATCATAGAAAAACTTAACCAAATACATGTCAAATGTGCAAACATGTGCCACTTCGAGTTAATCAAAATGTAAATGACAGTGAGAGACTTGTCAAAGCAGGACGTCCGGGATGTTTAGATGGCATACAAGCCTAACTTCTAGTGTTCATATACACAAAGTGGCTACCTTATTCAGACTTAAACCTTGTTTTTACGCCTTTCAATTTAGGCCATTACTACAGCACCATGCAGCAGCTTCTAGTTTAGATGGTAATACATCCATATTTAAAAAGAAGAATATCAGTATAAGAAACAAAAGTTGCACGTCAAATTTTCCCACATGATTGTCTACATCATCCACACAAGCAATGGCAGAACCAGAAATCAAAATTGACCTAGGCTATGTTTGGACTGGTCTTAAAATACACTGGACTACAAAATAGTGAGGTTTGCTAAAACCAATTTGAAATAAAATTTCCCATAGAGATTTCTTTTTTTAAAAAAAAATTGGGGTGGGTTGAGCCCACCTTAGTCCCAAGGTGGTTCAGCCATTGCACACAAGGATCGTAAGAAATATACGGCAGCAAAATATCAGGTGCAATACTATAGATAGAACCTTTATATGAAGGTGGCTGAAATAAAGAAGAAAACTCACCACATTCTCTGGAAGAGATGTTGTAACAGATTTCCCAATGTCCGATGCAGCCAAAAGTTCATCAGGAGGAGGCTTCTCATTAAAGACATCCCTTCCCTTAGTTGCATCGTCAGGTTCCTCTGGTTCTCTCCGACTATTAAAACGATAATAAGGTATGAAGTAAGAAACTTTTCAAACAAGAAATGCAAACTAAATCTTGAACTACATCCACATATATCCGTAACAGAAAAATATTTGAATCCACTGAGGTGAAATACGATCTCAAAGGAGCTACGCACTACCTGCACTGTTAGTGTGTTACTAAGTTAACAAGGGTTGTGATTGAGGTTTGAGTGTAACTTAGTTACATTTCGTATCATTTAAGACTTGTTATGAGGTCTTGGTGGTTCGGGGCGTGACAAATATTATCCACCTCAATCAAAAATGAAGAAAATAAAAATGGTATGGTATAGAGCGCCAAACCTATTATGCTGATTATCTAGATGACTCAAAACCTGTTACCTGAACAAATAGATCCTGTGCTTTTTGAAAGCACAGCACAAGAGAGTGGGATCCGTCAAAGGCTCTTTGCTCTCGTTGGCATTTGCTGCAGCAGCTGGGATTTTTCTAACCTTTTTGCCGCTTCTGTCACCTTGGTACAGGGAAATTCTTAAGAATCTATCGTTGTTCTCCACCTTTCCGAGAATTCGGGCCACTTTATTGGTGTGTAGATTAACAATCTTCCAGCACAAGCACAAAAAAAAATAATATAATCAGATGGGACAAAAAATAAAAGGATACATTTTAGATTTAAATGCAAACCACCATGTTATGTTGTCAAACAAGAAAAATTCAATCATATTGGGAAAAGCATTGTTGCAGTAAAATATTAAAGACCCCAAAAAGGATCTCCTTGAATTTAAAGGAAATTTCGTGTCTTACTTTAACACCAAGGAGGGTTGCATATATGAGAAAGTTAGAGCTTTCGTCGAAAATTGCATTTGGTTGTGGTGCAGTTTCTGTTTTCTCAATTTCTCTCTCTATAGCCATTCTTCGACCAAAATCAATAGCATCCAGTCGGTATAGGGGAACATCACTCCTCTGGAGGTCTTGTGCCACCTAACAGCAATGCAAGAGATTCCGGTTATTGCAAGGGTAGGTAGAGGCAAATATATCTCAAATAGTCAAAAGAGGAAACCACCATTACCTCAAGAGATTCATCATAAACTCGTCTCAGTTTACCTGTTCTAAACCAAAAAACACGGATCCTCCGATCAGGCGAAGTGAGAGAAAATTGCTTACCATCTGGGCTCACCTGAGGATCAACTCCAGAATACAGCAGTCAGTAGGGAAATGGACGTGTACAATTACTAGTAAATTTCTATGGGTAAAAGTAATGGACGTGAATATCTGAAAAATCATACATTTATCTCCTGTACACATACCAAATCAATTATGATTAATCATGGATTTCATAGAAGTTGTGATAGGGTAAATTAGGATTTTCCACGTGTAAAGGGCGAATCCGGATTTCCTGGACACTAGCTGGCAGTACGGCACGTATCATCCACTTATTCGACACAGAAAGTCACGTGTCATCATTGGACACAAGGGCGTATGCCTCACACATTTTTCAAATAAATTTTCTCTACACATTTCTATACATATTTTAATAGACATTCTCTACACATTTTATACACATTCTCTACACATTTTTATACACATTCTCTACATATTTTTAATACACATTCTCTACACATTTTCTTTAAAAATAAAAAATAGTATAACAATTTTAAAAATAGTTTTTTTAGTTTTTTACAAAAACTATTTTGATTCTATTTTTTCTTTAACTACATAAATGTTTGATTTTTGTAGTTGAATTTAAATAAGTAAAAAAATTGAATTATTTTACTCAATTTTAATTTTTTTTTAATTTTTTAGTGTCGTCACTTATCATGAGAGCCGAATGCACGAATCAGTGCCGAATGTACTACTAACACCCGAACTTTCATCGTACC
>NMUG010006749.1:0-12424 GCA_002855965.1 Monotropa hypopitys | reverse complement strand
ATATATGTATATATATATATATTATTTTATTTTATTTTCCAAAATTTATATTAAAAAATCCATGTTTGAATCAGGTTTTGGGTATTTTGGACAATATTTTTCGGATCAGTGAAAAACCCGAATCCGATCCGAACCCTATAGGTTCGGGTATGGGTGACAAATTCAAAACCCGTTCGGGTTTCAGATCGGGTTTGGATCGGTGGTTTCATTTCGGGTTCGGATCGGATTTACGAAAAACCCGAGCCAATCCGACCCATTGCCATCCCTAGATAGACAGATTTCCACGTGCAAGGCGACTGATGCAAGGCAACTCTAGCAAGTGCCATCACTTCTGGTGTTCTACAAACCATCTACAGGAATGTAGAGAAGGATAAGAACAACATCGAGACTCTGAGATGAGGAATCAGAAAACTTTTCAAACAACGTGCTACTTCCACAATGGTCAACTGACGCTAGTGTAACCAGAGACGGTTATGAACATGCCAAACAGAGATAATTGAGCGGATCATCTACGCATCACTAAAGAATCGAGTATTCTAACTCTAGTTAGGATTAACGCAAACGTCGGCAGACAAAGGTCTAAACGAGAATGGACATAGACTACCCTTCGCTTCCATAGGCTTACAAGGATGGAAGAAACAAGGAATGAAGAATGGATGGTTTCTATGCACCAATCCAACATATAGGGAATCGGATGAGGGTAGGTGCGCTAAGAATGACAAGAGACTAATGATACTTTGAGACCGATACCCAAAAGAAGAAGAACCCACTACTCTGCAAATCACCTTCTACAACCGCAAGCCAAGACTAGGGAGTAGTTACTAACTTTCAACTCCAACCACACCTCAAACTCAAGGCTCAAACCGCGCTCCGCCTCAAATTATCTCCCAAGGGACTCTCGACTATGCCAATGCACCAACTTCACTAGTTTTAGAACCAAGCGCTCACCTTCCCAATGTACCAGACCACACTTCCCACTTTCAAACCCCACAAACCAAACAAGCACCCATACTCCGGACCAAAGATTTCTACTAACACTCGCATCCAAACCTCTAGTCTTAAAGCGACTTCACTGCTCTACTTATCCAATCAGGACCATTACCCAATATGGTAAGGAATTCTAAAATCATGCCAAGGAAATCCACAAGGCAGTTCCAACCACACTATCACTCCAAATACTTTTAAATTCCTACTGACTCTACCAAGACAAGGGATGATACTCCAAACTCAATCACATAAGGGAAAGCTTTCATTATCAACTAATCGTCTCCCAAAGTTTTCCTTCCGGTGCTTATTCATTACTTTCTCAAAAGAAAGCTTTCGCCGCGCTATGACTCGCACTAGAACTTCAAAAGAAAATCTAGATCCCAATTCCACAACATACCAAAATAAGATTGTCAACACGACACATTATAGGTTAGAACACAAACTAAGTCCACAACTAACCATTGAGGTCCCAATCTCCAACAAGGACTAATAATGTTCTAAACGCTCTCCATAATAACCTGAATGCCTCAAGTCACTAAGCCAATCTCAAACAATCTCAAGTCACAACACCACAGCAACTCTAGAATCCGAACAAGGGTAAGACACCATCAATGCAAGCTACATCTCAATGTACCAACAACTAAGCACAAATCACACAAGAGGCCTACCAACCCAAGAATCTTGTATGCCCACATCTCTATCACGACAAGGTCTTGCAATACCAAGACATCCCCTACTCAAGGAATACTACACCCAATAGGCTAACTAGTGTCGACACACCTAGGCATCATCACTACCTTCAATCCTGATAGAAGAAACCACACCCAAAATCCTTCAACCGAACAAAAGAAGATACACGCCAGGGAGACTACATCAATCCCACAAAGGTAACGACTCACCAACAAAGCCATCAAACAACACTTTTACTAAGGAATAGGACAAGAACCAAGGTTTAACCACCAGGATACCACCACTTCCATACCGCAACTATGACTACTAAACAATCGACATCAAGGTAAGTGACACTATTCTACAAGAAGTATCCACCAAGAAGCTCATCAATAATCACAAGAAGGAACTCAAAGATCAAACACAAGGTCACACGAATAATCGACATCCTCAACCATGACGGCAAAAGGACACTCAATCGTCCAACAACTGCAAAAATCATCTCCTACCGAGGGAAAGGCTCAAAAGCCGCCACAACGACGATAAAGATGGAATCGGAGTCCAAGGGCTCAAATAACCACAAAACAACAAAAATAACAATAACATGAGTGGAATCGAAATCCAAGGGAAAGGATGACAAGATCAACTCAAAGGAATTAACAAGGGTTCTAACATCCCAAGTTGAAGAATCTACACAAGGAATTACCAAGATTTTAAGTATTTTAAGTTATAAAAACTTTATCTTTTTAAGAGATCCTATGCAATGCATCCATACTTCAATGTTCACACACAAATACAATGCAACCAAATACAATGCCCCAAATACAATGTGACAAAGAGCGACGCAATGCAAAACAATGCACCCACTGAGACTAGATGTCTCCCCAAAATCCATAAGTTTTTTTAAAACGAAAGCTCTAATACCAATTGTAACAACCTCAAAATTTGTAACCATTTTTTGAAGATATTAATTAAATAAAATGAATTTGCGGAATTAAAATATCTACCACCATAGTATCCCATATTACATGAATTTTAAGAAAATGATACAAATGAAACAATACATGAATTTGGGACTTTATAACACAGTCCAATTACAAGGCACAATGAAATAAATAAATTAAATGATACAATAAATAGAAAATAAAGATAACCTATCAACTACGGTACACCAAGTCCAAAGCCCAGCAAGGAGCCCGAAGATGCAACTCCAATCCAAAGAAGCCAAGAACTTATAAAATAGAAGGTTAGACACCACCGCCTAGTAGATAAATCTATAGCCAAATATTTCTAAAATTGGGATGCATGTGTGTGATAGAGCAAGGAGTATAAACATGTTTGCATAGGGATCTCGTTATATTTTCCAAGTTAAAATGTTCACATTTCATTCTTAGACTAAAATTCAACGCTTGACATTTCTAAAAGACCCAACGACGGCAACCAAGGTGTGTGGACTCACAATTTCCCAAATGACTCGCTTTCTCAAAACAAAGGAAGAAATGACCATTTTCGAAAAGACTTGCTTTTTCAAACACAATGGAGTTGGTTTTCAATCTACCAAGTCTTACAAGTTCCAAACGACTCATTTTAATTATTTTCAAAACATTGGTTTCTAATATACCAAATTTCATCAATTTCCAAGGAGGTTGGTTTTTAGCCTACCAATTCGTTATTCTATCAACTCAACTGAGTTATTAGGTTTTGCCTATTTCTGTCCTAGTAGACAATCAACCCACCAACTGTAAAATTCTTAGCATTTCCCAACTCGTTAGGAGGGGCCAGTATACCCCCTATTACACAATGTCGTAAGTGCCCCAATTGGCCCCTCAAAGATCAATATCCTGGGGTCAAAGTCTCATAATGTAGCCAACCACAATATACTCTCATGTTAAGGTCTTTCATCCAACAATTATCTTTTTGTTCATTAATTTCGATATGGTTAGGGCAATGCCTCCTAACCACACAATTTGTAACGGTTGAGACTTTAATAAAGGAATTATTGGAGTTTTAATTCCCTTTAGTGGTTTTTGGTTGATTTGAATCCCAAAATAGTCTAATTTGAATTTATTTCGTAAATTCCGGGAAGATAATCTCTTTTTGGTATCCTTTGGTCGTAATTGGTTGAGTTTGCATTGGTTCGGGTGAGTTAGGAGGCCTGGAGGCCCCACACAAAATCCCCATCTCTGCCATGCATTTTGATATATAATCCTTGTATATATCAAAATGCCCATTATTTCGATATGCCCTTTTGTTGGCATTTCGATATGGCCAACCCACTGCTCCCATTTTATTCCATTGCATTTCGATATGTTATCCCCTATTTCGATATGCCCTCTGTGAGCTTGACATTTCGATATACATCCCTTGTATATCGAAATGCCCTTGCCTTTGGTCCCTGGAGAATCCTTTGCATTTTGATATGCATTCCATGCATATCGAAATGCCTCCTTGATGTTAATGGGCAGAGTCTTTTGCATTTCGATATGCCTTTAGTGCATATCGAAATGACCCCTTGCTAATTTCGTGCAGAAGGTCCTGCATTTCGATATGTATCATGTGCATATTGATATGCCTCTTTGTTGGAACCGAGCCGAGTGTTTTGCATTTCGATATACAACCCCATGTATATCGAAATGCAGTCTTCCTTGAGATTGCCCAGAATAGTTTGTATTTCGATATGTAGCCCAGCTACATATCGATATGAGTGGTCGGTAGACAATGTTGGGAAGGCTCATTAAGGATATTTTGGTCATTTTGCTCTTATTTTGACTACACATAAATAGAGGGGAACCCTAATCTAACTCATTTTAAACTCTCTCTCTCTGTCTCTCTCAACATCCGACTCTCTCTTCTCTCTCTCTTTCTCCCATTTCTCTCTTATTTCTCTCTACAGTTGTGGAAGATTGAAGGACTTTTGGAGAATTTGGTCTTCATCAACGTCGAAGAGGAAGACAAGGGCTACGTCGTGGTGGTTTTTGTTCGGGCACTTGTGAAGACTCCCTCATCTAGGGTTTGAGTAAGTTTTGGGTTTAATTCCTCTTACAAGGTAGAGTTGGTCTATCCCTCTTATGTCTCTTGATGGTTTTCTCCCTCCCCTCTCTATTTGGTAAGTAGGATGAGGATCAAAGTCGTAGTCATGTTTTGGGTTCAATTAAACCCAAATCAATTAAGGGTTTGTGTTACTATGGGTCTTAATTGACATTCCCCACCATCAATTTCAAGATCCCCTTATAAATTTTGAAAAACCCCAAATTGTTGAAAACCCTAATTTCGGGTCTTTGCGAAATGTTGAAATTGAAGGGTCAATTATTGAAATTCATAATTTTAAAAAGGTCTTATGACCTTATAAACCCTTTGATTGAAAGAATTAAATGTCGATTTTGGAAATTCATGTTTGGTCACTTAGGTTGATTTGGAGGTAAGGATGCTTTAACCCCGGTAATAGAATGAATGTTTAAATTGACCATTAATATAAAGATAGATTGAGTTGGCTATATTATTTTAAGGGAATTTCATTCCCTGAGTGGATTACACTCACTACATTATGCAATGGCGGTCCACTAGAGCCCTTCCTAAGGTAGAATAATTCTGAGGAGCTTACGGTTAGTAGCTGGCAGGCGACTAGTGCGGAATAAGCCGAAACTCAATGAAAATCTTAATAATATGGTTATGCCTTCCTTAATTTTGTTAAGGTAGAGATGAAATGTTTTAGAGAAATGTTTCTCCTTGATTTCGTCAAGTGAGCTTTTAAAAGAACTCCCTCGATTATGGAAATGAATTTTGAAATGGGATTTTGAAAGGAACTTGGGTAAATGGTTTTGAAACTATGAAATGGTCTTCATCGCATGCATCTATATTTGTTTCTCGCACTCACATCTTTTGTACCAACTCGGGCCATATTGGCTTATAGATTTTCTCTACTAGACTGTTGCCTAACCCTTTATTTTTAGGTACCGACCCGGCTGTTTGATTTGGAGCTTGGAGCTTGGGTGCTAATTTCCTTGGGGTACCTTGTTTGGTTTCCTTCAGTTTCATTTAAATTAAAATTTCATGTTCCCGGGATTGTATTATTTGTTTTGGTTGGACTGTAACTTTAAACATGTGTGTGATGAGGTGTGTGTGTGTTTGGCATTCCCCTTCCCCTTTCTCATTTTGCGCACTTGAAATGGGTAGATGTTTAAAAGTTAATGGTCCTTGTTGTTCTCTTTTATTATTTAAAAAAATGGTTTAAAAATCCGGGACGTGACAACTTGGTATCAGAGCTTTCGTTCAAAAACTTGGTCCTATGACTTGGTTAGAGTTTGAAGCCATCTTCGAGGGTCAGTACTTCTCGGAGTCTTATCGTGACTAGCTCCGAGAGCAGTTCAAGAAGTTGGAGCAAGGCTCCAAGTCTATTACCCAATATTCGGTCAAATTCCAGGATTTGTCTAGATTAGCTTCTAAATTAGTCAGTTTTGAAGAAAGAAAGTGTAAGAGGTTTGAAAAAGGCCTGCATTTCTCAGTCCAGCGACTCGTGATGAGTCAAAGGATTAGGAATTTTGCAGACATAGTGGAGTGTGCCAGAGCAATTGAGACGAAGAAGGAGGCTCCCAGAGAGGTTTGTGTGTGGGAACCTAGGAGGCAAACTTCTGAATCGAGTTTCTCTTCTAGTAGTTTGGGAAGGAAGAGGCATCGTGAATGTTCCCGTTTTTCTAGGGGACATGGTTCACAAGCCAGTATTACTAGTCCTGGACTCTCAACTAGACAGGAAGTTGTGTGCCACCATTGCAATCAACCTGGGCGCTACCACACCGCGTGTCCCTTGTTGATCTGCTACGATTGTGGCCAGTCCAGTCAAATCTCCAAATGTTACCCTGCGAAAGTTGGTGTTCGCATCGAGTCGGGTTTAGTCCAACAGCCCCGTCTAGGTCAGCATATATATATTGGTCTTGCCTCATCGGGCCAGAGTTCTGGAACAGATTGTGCTGGTGCCTCAGCTCCTGGTCAGTCATCTGGGCACCATGGTGGTCAGGGTTGCGGTCAGTTTGCTCGCGGCAGAGCCTACACTATTCCAGTGGTTACTCCTTTAGTAGTCCAGTAGCCACAGCCTGACATTTCTGTTGTGCATGATATGTTTTTCATTTATGGTTCTTTCACTGACGTGTTGATTAATTCTGGAGCATCACATTCATTTCTCGCTTCATCCTTTGCATCTTTGTTGGGTTTGAAGTTAGACATTTTAACTCCTCCTATGGTGGTAGAGACTCCCGTTGCTAATAGAATTCCGTTAGATTGTATCGTTCGTGGTTGCTACCTCACCATTGAGGATCGGTTATTCATTTGTAATTTCATAGTTTTGGCTATATCTGGGTTCAATCCCATTCTGGGCATGGATTGGTTATCCACCTATCATGCCACCATAGACTGTTATCGTCGGTGTGTCAAGATTCTTTCTCCTGAAGGGGATTTCTTCTATTTTTATAGGAATCATAGTGAACCCCTAGAGGAGTGTCGTCATGAAGCAAGGATCTCTTCAGTGTTTGTTGGCCAGTTTGTGTTTGGACGATATGGATTCCCGTCCTATAGAGTTGCCCCTGGTGGTTTCTGAGTTTTCGGATGTCTTTCCGGAAGAGTTGCCTGGATTGCCTCCCCGAGAGGGATGTGCAGTTTTCTATTGACCTTATGCCAAGAACTTACACGATTTCTATGCCTCCATATCAGTGTGCATCGGCTGAGTTGAAGAAGTTGAAGTTGCAGTTGCAAGAGTTGTTGGACTTGGGTTTCATTTGCCGTAGTTCGTCGCCTTGGGGAGCTCCTGCTCTCTTCGCCAAGAAGAAAGATGGTTCATTCCATCTTTGTATCGATTATCGGAGCTTGAATCGGGGTGACCATTAAAAATAAGTATCCCATGCCGAGGATTGATGACCTATTTGATAAACTCTGAGGTTCTATTTTCTTCTCTAAGATTGACTTGAGATCCGGATACCATCAATTATTGGTCCGTGCTGAGGATGTCGCTAAGATAGCCTTTCAGACACTGTATGGTCACTATGAGTTTGTTGTTATGCCATTCGGTATGACTAATGCTCCTGTGACTTTCATGGACCTCATGAACCGTATCTTCCATATGTATCTGGATAGTTTTGTGGTAGTGTTTGTTCATGATGTGCTCGTCTATTCTGCATCTGAGGAAGAGCACCAAATCCATCTTCGAGTTGTTCTAGAGTTGCTTCGTGAGCACCAGTTATTCGCCAAGTTTAGTATGTGTGAATTCTGGCTTCCAGAAGTGAAGTTCCTTGGCCATATTGTTTATAGAGATGGCATATCTGTGGATCCCGGTAAGATCGAAACTATAATGTCTTGGCCGCGTCCTACCAACGTCTTTGAGATCTGGAGTTTCTTGGGTCTTGCCAGATATTATCGGCGGTTCATTTTGGATTTCTCTCGCTTGGCTTCTCCACTCACTCAGTTGACCCGAAAGGGTGTCCGTTTTGAGTGGAATGACTCTTGTGAAGTTTCTTTTGAGGAATTGAAGAGAAGATTGATGTCTGCCCCTATTCTTATCGTCCCCAAGCATGGTGTTGGGTGTTCTGTGTATTGCGACGCATTGCATGACAGTTTTGGTTGTGTTCTTATGCAATTGGGTCAGGTGGTTGCTTATGATTCTAGGCAGTTGAAGAACCATGAGCGCAACTATCCAACTCATGATCTCGAATTGGCCGCTATCATTTTTTCTCTCAAGAGCTGGAGACATTATTTGTATGGTGAACGGTTTGAGGTCTTCTCAGACCATAAGAGCCTCAAATATCTCTTCACTCAGAAGGAGCTAATTTGCATCAACGATGATGGATGGAGCATTTGGAAGATTATGATTTTGACTTACAATACCATCTGGGCAAGGCCAACGTCATTGTGGATGCTTTGAGTAGAAAGTCTTTGCATTTGGCCAGTTTGGCCATTCTTGATTGGAAGGTGGTTGGTGCCCTCCAACCATATCTTGCTTAATCCGAGCCCTCGGTCTACCATATGTCATATGGCTATCCATTCAGAGTTGTCCCAGACTGTTGTTGAGGCTCAAGCTGGTGATGAAAAGGCCGCTGTTTATCGCTCTAAGTTCTTAGCTGGTGAGGCTAGTTCTGGATGGACGGCCTATGCAGACTCGAGTATTTGTCTTCATGGTCGGTTGTTCATTCCTGCTTTTTGTTGTGAGACTATTCTCTATGAGTTTCATCATTCTCCATTTGTCGTTCATCCGGGTAATACCAAGATGTACCATGATCTTCGTCGTTAGTTTTGATGGCCCGGGATGAAACGAGATGTTGCTGGATTTGTGGCTAGGTGCCTTACTTGTCAGCAAGTTAAGGCCGAGCATCAGAAGCCCGTTGGTTTGTTGCAGCCCTTGCCTGTCCCTGAATGGAAGTGGGAGCATGTTACCACTGATTTTGTGACTGGTTTGCCGAAATCACCAGGTGGATTCGATGCTATTTGGGCTGTCGTAGACCATTTGACGAAGTCTACACATTTCTTACCCATTCGTATTACTCAGTCTCTGGATTTCTTGAGCAAGCTTTATATTCGTGAGATTATTCGGTTGCATGGTACCCCGTGTTCTATCATTTCTGATCGTGATCCCCACTTCACTTCGAGATTTTGGCGTAGTTTGCAAGCCACCATGGGTACAAGCTTGTCTTTATCATTGCTTTTTATCCTCAGACTGATGGTCAATCCGAGCGTACCATTCAGATCTTAGAGGATATACTCCGTTCTTGTGTTCTTGATTTTAGTGGTGGTTGGTCCAATAATCTTCCTTTGGTGAAGTTTGCCTACAATAATAGATATTAGTCGAGTATCGACATGGCGCCTTTTGAAGCATTGTATGGCCGTCTGTGTAAATCTCTTGTGTATTGGTTGGAGGTGGGTGAATCTACTATTTTTGGTCCCGAAGTGACTCACCAGACCACCGAACAAATCAAATTAATTCGTCAACGTTTGCTTATGGCTCAAAGTAGGCATAAGAGTTATGCCGTCCTTTATCTTTCGAAGTTGGTGACCACATCTTTCTAAAAGTATCGCCTAAAAGAGATATTTCTCATTTTGGAAAGAAAGGAAAGCTAAATCCCCATTATATTGGTCTGTTTGACGTCATTGAAAAGATTGGTGAGGTGGACTATTGTTTGGCATTGCCAATGTCTCTAATGTCCATGACGTATTTCATGTATCGATGTTGCGTAAGTACAAACTGAATCCATCACATGTGATCAATTGGAATAATGTGGAGTTGGAAGCCGGTGTGTCGTATGAAGAGAGAATTATTCGTATCCTTGATTCTAGAGAGCAGGTTTGCGAGGCAAAACGATTCCATTGTTGAAGGTTTTGTGGTCAAATCATGGCTTAGAAGAAGCCACTTGGGAAAGAGAAGATGAAATGAGGGTAAAATGCCCGGATTTGTTTTGATTCTATTGTAATTGTCTCCTTTGTACCAAATGCTAGTTGTATTCCTTCCGATTGTTAAATACCTGATTGTAATTCCAGTTGGTTATTATCTCCCTTCTTCCTCCTCCTTATAAAAATTACGGGGACGAAATTTCTTTAAGGGGTGTGAGGTGTAACAGTTGAGAATTTAATAAAGGAATTATTGGAGTTTTAATTCCCTTTAGTGGGTTTTGGTTGATTTGAATCCCAAAATAGTCTAATTTGAATTTATTTCGTAAATTCTGGGAAGATAATCTCTCTTTGGTATCCTTTGGTCATAATTGGTTGAGTTTGGATTGGTTTGGGTGAGTGTTGGGAGGCCCAGAGGCCCCACACAAAATCCCCATCTCTGCCATGCATTTCGACATATAATCCTTGTATATATTGAAATGCCCATTATTTCGATATGCCCTTTTGTTGGCATTTCGATATGGCCAACCCACTGCTCCCATTTTATTCCTTTGCATTTTGATATGTTATCCTCTATTTCGATATGCCCTTTGTGAGCTTGACATTTTGATATACATTCCTTGTATATCGAAATGCCCTTGCCTTTGGTCCTTGCAAAATCTTTTGCATTTCGATATGCATTCCATTCATATCGAAATGCCTTCTTGTTGTTAATGGGCAGAGTCTTTTGCATTTCGATATGCCTTTAGTGCATATCGAAATGACCCATTGTTGATTTCGTACAGAAGGTCTTGTATTTCGATATGCATCATGTGCATATTGATATGCCTCTTTGTTGGAACCCAGCCGAGTGCTTTGCATTTCGATATACAATCCCATGTATATCAAAATACAATCTTCCTTGAGATTGCCTAGAACAGTTTGTATTTCGATATGTAGCCCAACTACATATCGATATGAGTGGTCAGCAGACAAATGTTGGGAAGGCTCATTAAGGGTATTTTGCTCATTTCGCTCTCGTTTTGACTACACATAAATAGAGGGGAACCCTAATCTAACTCATTTTGAACTCCCTCTCTCTCTCAATAGCCGACTCTCTCTTTCTCCCGTTTCTGTCTTCTTTCTCTCTACAGTTGTGGAAGATTGAAGGACTTTTGGAGAATTTGGTCTTCATCAACGTCGAAGAGGAAGACAAGGGCTACGTCGTGGTGGTTTTTGTTCGGGCACTTGTGAAGACTCCATCATCTAGGGTTTGAGTAAGTTTTGGGTTTAATTCTTCTTACAAGGTAGAGTTGGTCTATCCCTATTATGTCTCTTGATGGTTTTCTCCCTCCCCTCTCTATTTGGTAAGTAGGATGAGGATCAAAGTCGTAGTCATGTTGTGGGTTCAATTAAACCCAAATCAATTGAGGGTTTGTGTTACTATGGGTCTTAATTGACATTCCCCACCATCAATTTCAAGATCCCCTTATGAATTTTGAAAAACACCAAATTGTTGAAAACCCTAATTTCGGGTCTTTGCGAAATGTTGAAATTGAAGGGTCAATTATTGAAATTAATAATTTTAAAATGGTCTTATGACCTTATAAACCCTTTGATTGAGAGAATTAAATGTCGATTTTAAAAATTCATGTTTTGTAACGACTTAGAATTTTAAATGTATTTTTTTAAATGAAAATATATATTTTTATAATCAATGAAGGTCGGGGTTCGATAGATGATAACCTAGCGATTTAGAGTGGTTAGGATCACCGGTATTGAGTTGGTATGAGTTTTGGTCGTTCCAGCAATGTGCCGAGGGCGTTCAAGGCCCATTACGACCCCGATATTTTCTGAGAATTGAAATTCAGTATTCATGAAAGTTGTAGAGAATTTCTTTAGGAATTCAACGCAACTTAAATCGTCTAGTAGTAGGTGTTTTATCTCACATTTCTTCCTTTATGAAGTTGGAGTACTATTGTTATTGGGTTCATGTTGAGGTTTGCTTATTTCTGTTAATTATGTTTGGCAGTTTTTACTTGAGGCTTTGTTTAAATGAAGAAGTCTATAAAATTTTTAAATTTTTGTGTATTTTGGAGTTTGGGATGTTACACAGGAGGGTCATTTCAAGAAGGATTGTCCAAGGCCGATAATGAGAGCAAATGTGGTACCCGTGGGAGCACCAAGAAAAAACCAACAAGATAACCGTAACCAAAGGCAGGGAAGAGCTTTTGCTCTAGTTCTCGGAGAGCCTAGAAATGATGAAGTCATTATGGCAGGTAGAATTCTTGTTTGTGGAATTCCTACTTATATCGTATTTGATTCAGGTTCTACTTACTCTATCATTTCAAAATCACACTCTCAGAAAATTGGCAGAAATCTTGAACCCCTAGAATACGACTTACTCGTGTCCTAACCCATGAGCAAG
>NMUG010006748.1:0-12425 GCA_002855965.1 Monotropa hypopitys | reverse complement strand
CCATTTAAGCATTGTCCATGATGCATGTGCTGACAGTTGGGACATACCAGAATAGAACTGCCTCGGGCTAGTTATAACTCCTCTGTTGCCCAAATCTATTACCTGAGCCCCTCATATTTTGTTTCTTCACTTGGCCTTCGTGTTTCTCTTGCCTTGGTCAATTCCCAGATTTTCTTTTATTTTCGGTAATAGCTTTATATTTTTTATTCAAATCAAAATCTTCAATTAAAGTCACATCCATTACCTCTGAGTAAGTCGACAATTTCAATAGTCTAAACTGATGTATTGATTTCGGGTCATAGACCTGCTTTAAAATTTCTGGCTTTCAGGTCCTCCGTTTCCACCATATGTGTGGGAAATTAACTAAGTTCCATAAATTTACGATCATAATTAGTAACAGAAGTACCTTCTTTCTATAGGGCAATGAACTCCATACATTTGTTGTCCTTCATGGACTTTGAAAAATGCTTTTCATATAATACTTCTAGGAAACGTCTGCATCCTATACTTGGCTCCATGTCTCTCCTAGAAAGCCACCATCGGTGAGCATTGCACTAAAACATGTAGGTGACCAAAACCATCTTATGTGCTTCATAACAAGGTAGTACTGAAAATATTTTCTCTATGCTTAGCACCCAGGCTTCTGCTTTATTGGGATCGATTCCTCCTTCAAAGGTAGGAGGCTTCATTCACTGGAAATCTCTGATAGTAACATGGTCCTCACCTAGTTGATTATCTCTCCCAATAACACCATCTACTCCTGCTAGGATTTTCTCCATGTGCTCTGCAGGTGGATGTTGCTGCTGAGTCTGAGGATGATCCTCCATATTTGTATTCATAAAATAATACTCGAATAAGCATATCTTTGTGCTAATATTATAATGGTAAGAGGGAATTCTAGTGGTAACTTTGACTATCGGTTTCCCTGCCCAACTTATACATTGGTTTTTACTTCAAAAAATTTATTTGACTTAAAAAGTTCTTCGCCTAATACTATATAATTAATTTCCAATCTCTTCAGTTCCAGAAACATTATCGATACACTAATGTCTTTGGTGAAACCACATAAAGGTTTTATTCATTCATCCTTAATCATTTTGGGTAATTATGAAGAAACAAATTAACGTTTAATATAGCTTTATGCTAATTTACAACCTCAATACTACTACCTCCTTGTACATAAAAGGATTTACCTATTACAATTATCATATCTAATACTAAGGTTTGTATTCCTATAGGAATCCCTATATTTCCTTCAATTATCGATTTCCATATTTGGGAGCCAGATTCTATGGTTGCATTGCTTCCAAAATATAACATGATCTATAAATTGAGTCGTAAAATCATAGTTGAATCAGAAACATATACCAAAACCACAGATACCATACTGATGCAATTCAGAATAAAGAAATACCAGTGTCATATCAGAATCAGAAACATAACACAACCCGTAATCATAACAGAATCATATCATATCAGAACAATATGGACATTCGGGTTTTATTTTTCTTAAAATTTTATTTTACAAATATATTTACCTCGGAGTATAGTTCTAAATTCTATCGAACGATATATATATAACAAAGATATTAGGATACCTGCATTGTCAAATATGGTTTTTTCAACATCCTCTAATATCAAGATATGCTCCCGTGTCCTTTAAACATATTCCCAAATACTTATACTAACAATTGGAACAGATCGGTATTAGATTATATAGTTAATTGGAATTTCCGCTTTGGTTTGAACTATCACCTAAATAACTTATCTTCGGTCTTTTCATTTAGTCCCCTTCTTTGGTTTCTGTTATTTGGTTCCATTTGAACAATTAATTATGGCTCAGTCTCGGTTGGTGATTATGTGGTTCTAGCTGGTACTAGACATTCCCTGACTAAATTGCCCGTTGGTCACATCTAAAACAGACTCCAGTATTTCAAAAGCATTCTCTCATATACCTACACTCGCATCTAAGATAGGTAAGTATAACTTTGTTTTTTTGTCTATTTTACCGTTGCTTTATATCTTATTCCTCTTATAACATCAACCACTCATCAAAAAATTTGCTCTATATGATCCATCTTATCCATAAGTGGTTGATAATCATGGACCTGAGCATCTTTTATGTTTTTCTCCAAACGATCCATACCCTATATTTATGTAACAATAATCTATAAAGCATATTTATGAATATAATTCTTATCTTATCTTACGACTCCTCATTGCTCTGAGACACTTTTTTTGAAAATATTTTACAATCCATTCCATTTCATTTATAAAAATACCTTTTCATATTTTATCTTTTCTGAGAGCATTTACTTCGGATATTCATTGAAGCATCGGTGGCCAGTCGCACTTCCAATGAGCAATGACATCCAAATGCAAACCTCAAAGTTTTGAAAAACAAGTTACCACATAAGTGGAGCATATACACCCTTACTAGGGAGGTCCTCACATATAATATCTCATATATCGCTTAGAGACTTACATAGCCCAAGTTTTAGATAAATCGGTCTCTAATACCGCTAAATTTGTCACGACCTGGACCCATCCCCTGAGGTCATTGTGGCAGACACTAGATAATTCGCACAATTACCTAAGGAATTTCACAACTTAACCTTTTATTTAATATAAATGGTAAATATGAGGATTATACACGGCAGAAGAAATGAAGAAATAAACTAAAATAATGTATATGTCTGTAAAAGAAAGGCCACTGGCTGACATAAATATATAACTGGAAATTTGCAAGTAAGTCTCGGAGCATCTAGACTAATAAATAAATGACACACAATACCATTCTACAAACTCATACCTCTATTATGATAACTGAAGTCAGTCTCTGCTAGCTATCCAATAGATGTTCTCCTGGAAAATAATAATTTTCATAAGCTAAAGCTCGTATGAGCGATATAGTACAAAAATACATGTTTTATGCCATAGATATGAATAAGTATACAAAACAGTACATTGTTTCAAAAAACGTAATCATGTCCATAACTGAATCAGAAATTATATCAGAATCGTAAACAGATTCCAAACCACGAATACCCTACTGATATCAGGACTGTCATGCCCCGGATTTTCAAACCATTTTTTTTAAAACAATTTAAATAAAAGCAGGGGGATCAACACTTGTAGTAGCTATGCACTTTATTCAATTTCTCATTACCTTCAATATACATTATGAATAGAAAAGCGGAAGGTAGAACAAATTCCAAACGGCTACAACTGAAGTGCTAAACAGAAAAGGAAGAGTGAGGGTACATCCCACCCTCGGGAGCCAACAAAGTACTAAGAGAAACCTGCTACAACGATCCCTGAAAAACCGGTAGCTAACTAAGCTCCAAGCTTGACAAAATCAACACATCCCTGCAACAACCTGTGGGGGGGACCACAAGGTCTGAGCAAACCATGGTCTCAGTAGATAAACTCCTAACCACTACCAAACATGCACGGGTGGTGCATGCCTAGGAGGGGCCAACACAAGTAGTAAAGCTGTAAACAAGCGCAATAGTAGTAGACAGCAAAGTAGAGAAGTTGTAAGGAGAAACACAAGTAGTAAAGCAGTAGAGAGAAGGCGACGCAAGCATTAAGGGTGACCTAGCTATAGGTCCACCAACTAACCTCCTCAAGTGCAAGGGAAGTAAAGGTGTCAAGCCTAATGGCTAATCCAACTCAACCTCAAGTCGTCACAACCCATTTTCTACAAAAGGGGAAAATAATCTAGGGAGCTATCAAGATTCTGCGCAACGCATATATGGGTAACCGTGACACACACCACTCCCAAGCCTCGCCATCTATCCATGGAGTTAATTGTTTGACTTACATATTTTGTTAACGCTTGAGTTGTTCACTTACTTTCTTTCTTTTGTACAATTCACATCTTTCTATGGTACACTTTCTTTTAAATTTCCCTTTTTGTTCATGGGTGAGTTCCCCCTTGGAATTCCATCGTAAGTCTATTCCAAGTTATTATATTTGATTCGTGGTATGAATATTTCGTGGAGTCCCATCATAAGTCCACTCCAGGTAAGCATAATTATTGTTGCATAGATAAGTCCTTGGAACCCCATCATAAGTCCGTTCCAAGTAAAGTCAAGTATCGTCGATAGGGGGAGAGGGTAGTAGTTGGCCGACTAACTAACCCAAATCTTGTCCTATCATTTCCCAAGTAATGTTAGGAGGGCCCAAGTAACCCCCATTGTGCACAATGTCGTGGATGGAGCGACCATCCCGAGAACCCCATCATAAGTCCGTTCTCGTATATCGTATCAAGAATCCCTATCGGAATAATCCTAGCCATGGCTAGTAAGCAAGAATAGCGTTACATGTTAGTAGCGTCACCCCAGTCGATACTTCCCCTTTGGATACACTAAGGGGTCACGGTGGGGACTACTTAACATCGCTCGCATCATTCATAATATCAAGTTGTTACGTTACTGTCATTCACGTTTCCTAGCCAAGGCTAGTATGTTACTTTTTACTCTTTTCCTAGCCACCGCTAGTGTGTTGTATTTTATATGCCACCCTAGCCAACGCTAGTCGTTCTCGTTCCATTTCATTATGTCATTTGCATTTCTCCTAGCCAACGCGAGTGTTTCATGTTTAATGATTCCTAGCCAAGCTAGTATTCCTCATTCCCTTCGTCTCATCATTAACCAAGTAATCCACCTCTAACCATCTAGCCAACGCTAGTACTCATACAGAGGGTATCACTCTTGCTTCAATCTTTCATTAATAGGTGATAGATTCAAGATCATACATGAGTAGCCTTTGGTAGGCACATCCTCAATATTTGAAGTTCATTGAGTACCTTTCACATCTCACTGAGTTTCACACCGTAAACTCAACCTTGACCATGTCAAGGGAGGCAACCCACAAGGTTGTTCTATTCGGGGTGACCATCAAGTTCGACCACCTGTAACGACTCGTCCCAGAAACTATAAAAAAATAAGGGATCTGGACTCGAGTCGCTACTTAATATTTTCACCTCATGTTATCTTTGCAATTATAGTTCTTAAAATTGAACACGGAAATAAAAAAGTGCCATGTAAATAGGAATATAAAATCCATACTGTCTGACACAGTCTCTCTAATACAATAAGTGGTGACCCAAAACATGGCCACAATAAACTGCTAAATAGGAGGAGACTAAAATCCTCACCCTCTCTACTAAGTCTCAAGCTCAAAAGAAGAGAATCTGTCTTCACCTGTAGCACAACAGCTGCAAGCAAACTCTCTCTCAATAGTGATGCTCGTACTGGACTCCACTAGCTCCTCAGTCTGGTTTTGTGGCCAAACAAAAGAAAGACATGCAAAACCAGGAGTGTCAGATAACAAGAAAAATAGATATAGGTTGTAGAGAATTTTAAAGCAACAACGACACACAATATATATAGGGGATGTTACTGTCCCACAAAATCAATCACAAAGTAAATAAGGGATGTTACTATCCCGCACAACCAAAATCACAAGCTAAGAGTAATAGTATATAAAAGGGGTGTGACTGTCCCACAATATTCTAACAATTTACTAGTTAACAACTAGTTACCACATACACATAAGGGATTCGAGTGTTTATATATTATCCCTGGACTTACTCTGCCAATAGGATCAACTCAACGAAGTAACCCTGGTCTTACTCATGCCAATAGGTACACTTCTCACAATCTAACCTTGGAATTACTCTGCCAATAGGTTTTCTTTCCACAATCTACCCCTGGACTTACTCTGCCAATATGGTTTTTCTTTCACAGTCTACCCCTGGACTTACTCATGCCAATAAGGTTTTCTTTTCAAAGATTTTTATAAAAATTCGGATATAGTATTCATATAATGCCACTTATAAGCTAAGTACCCAACCAAGCATCAAAAGAGATATAATCTAACATTTACATCTTGCATATGTACCGCGTGAACAAATTACCAATCACTGGTACAAATAGTTACTCTTTGCTCTATAAGACATTACAAATATCATTTGTGCCCTTAAGCACGTTTCTTTACTCTATTGCATCACAAGGATGCTAATTGTACCGCTCAAGTACATAACCCCTGTAAATTATATCCCAAGGATACACTCTTATTCATATTGCGTTATTCCACCTGTATTTGTATCCAAAGGATACCAATGTGCTTACAAGCATTCGTTACCTGTGAATATAGCATAATATTCCATTGTGCATCTAAATCACACAAATAGTTCATTTATTGACATAACATGCTAGAAAATTCTAGATAGCCATATATGCATTTTTCGGGAATCTACACACTCACCTAGATATGAAGAATGGTTGAATGCGTCTATATCGGTGTAGAAGAAGATCTCGGTTGTCCACCTGTAGAACCGAGTTTAAATTATTATACTGATCTTCTAAACTTGTTGACACTCCATTTATAACTTCATAAGGTGATATAACATATTTATTTAGTGTTTTATTAACTCCTTTGAGCTTAAAAAGTTTCAAAATATTATTTATAACGTTTTCCCGAAAACCCCAAAATTTTCTTTACGGAACTCCGTACTAAAACGTACATAACTTTTCCTACATAACTCGGAATTCTAATTATAATATACCGTTGGAAAGATCTCGATGATGTGCACGTCATATAATTGTTCTGGATTTTTTTGTAAAATATACCGGTCTACAGACTGCTCAGAATGCAGCAGAATATAAAAAACTGCTTAATCCAAAAATCATTTTCTTAATTGTTTTTCCCAAATCTCGATCCAAAAGGTCTCAAACTGAAAATATAAGTTTAGTACAGTGTTATACACATATTAACATCTAATATATAATGATTTGGGCTCCAAAGAACTAGATTTGAGGGCTCAAAAACTCAAATCCATCCTTAATTACACCTTAATCAGTCACTAATTACGTCTTAATTAAAACTCTAATTACGGACTGATTATGAACCAAATCAAAAAACAAAATACATGGGAATTTACCTTAGGATGTCCTCTACACTTCTTATGAAGAAATCCTCCTTCAAATCCAAGCCTAAAGCCTTGGTTGAGCCCCCTTCTTCAAAGCTCTCCCTTAAACTCTCTCTCTAGATATCCCTTTGAGTTTTGGGGGCAAATGATGGTGGCTAACCATCATCCCCTAACCCTAAAACATATTTAACATTTTTTTACCATTTTGCCCACACTAAATAGGCCCATTTACTTCCCTAGCCATGCCTTACTTAAATTTATATAATTATATATATATTTATGATTTAAAAATCATTTAAATCCCAAAGCTTAATCAAATAGCATAAAATAATCAATATGCTCACCATTTTTTGTACATTTTTTATAACTAATATATTTCCCCACTAACTCTCCATCACAAATAAAAAAATAACAATTATTTTCTTTATTTTCTTTCTTTATTTATTAAATTTAGGATGGCGCCACAACCTTATTTTTGATAATTAAATATTTATTTTATTTTTGGGATGGTTATTACAACTCTCCCCCACTTAAAAAAATTTCGTCCTCGAAATTAAAAATACGCACCTGGAGTGAAGAGAAATGTATACTTGGCGCGCATATCCTCTTTTTCCTCCCACGTAGCCTCATGATTCCTCCAAAGGACTTTCACCCAAGCAATGGTTTTGGAGCACAAGACTTGCTCCTTCTGGTCAATAATCTTCAAAGGCATCTCGGCATAAGACAAGTTCTCCCGTACCTCCAATTCGGACTCGTTCAGAACATGCGAAGGATCCGCCATATATTTCCGCAAGTTAGATATATGAAAGACATCATGTATCCGAGATAGTTCCACCGGAAGCATCAATCGGTAAGCACAAGAACCAACACATTCTACTATCTCATACGGTCCCACAAATCTCGGTGATAACTTGCCATTCCCTTAAATTCGAACCGTGTCCTTCCAAGGAGATACTTTGAGGAACACAAAATCTCCCACATTGAATTCCAACTCACGTCGACGATTATCGGCATAACTCTTCTGCCGACTTTGCGACACACGCAAACGTTCTCGAATCAATTTTACCCCATCTGTTGACTGTTGAATCAATTCTGGACCCAACAATTGCCTTTCTCCCACTTCACTCCAACAGAGAGGAGTGCGACAACGTCTACCGTATAATGCTTCATAAGGAGTCATGCCTATACTTGCCTGAAAACTATTATTGTAAGCAAATTCCACCAGTGGCAAGTAATCATCCCAAGCACCACGGAAGTCCACAACACACCCTCGGAGCATATACTCCAAAGTCTGGATGGTTCTTTGTGACTGGCCATCAGTTTGAGGATGAAAAGCCGTACTAAACTTTAATGAAGTCTCCAATGCAGACTGCAAACTGATCCAGAATCTCGAGCTATGACCGGCCAATGAGCAAGCTCACTAAAGGCCCTATTTAAATGAGTTTAGAGATTCATCGAATAATTTTATATTGAATAATAGCAAAACATGAAAAATATCCAAAGAGTGCATCACTAGAAAAACCCATAGTTCATTAATATTTTGGGATTACATCAAAGGGTCACTCATGGTAGAAGTGATTAGGAAAATTCAAAAAAACATATGATGGAGACATTTGAGCGTCATCACAGTATTAAAAGGATTATGTTGGAATTTTATAAACTCAAGAAATCGTATTATTAATGCAAAAAGTGATGTGGAATAGTGGTAAATTAGTAAGGAATTTTTAAGAATTATCACAAAATAATACGAGAAATTATAAAATAATCAAATAGGAATTTATTATAAACTGTTTAATTTATATATTCTTTATTTCTGTTATTCAGGTCATTCAAATTGAAGCTCAGTTTTAGGTGAGCGACATTGCACTTAATTACAGGATTTCTGGTATGTTTCTTATACACCCTTGTTTTCCGTGGGAGTTATTTTATTAAACGTTTTAAAGATTATCCAAGGGTATGAAATTAGTTTCAAATCTAATATTGGCCATTTGATTATGTGATAAGAGATGGTCCCACGCCAGGAGAAGATATGGCCTTCTGGTCCTACTCTAGGGGGTATATGTCTAGCGATCTGGCCCTATCAGCTAAGGGGTACAATTGACTAGCTTGCTGTCTATAAATAAATAAGAATGGATTATGCGACAGATGTCTAGCTAATCCACTGGGGATGCACGACATATTCTGTTGTGTTCTTATATGATATATGTTCTGTTCTGTTAGATATGACCATTATGACGTTAATGAAAATTAACAGTTTTAAATAAGTTTTGACTGGTAAAACAAGTATTTCATGAAAAACCAACCTGTATACCCTTATTGTTCTGTTCTGACAATGTTATATTCTAGACAATGGCTATATTCTGATTATGATTGCGATTCTATTATGGCGCCGATATTCTCACTGTTTTGTCCTGATATCAGTAGGGTATTCGTTGTTTGGCATCTGTTTACGATTCTGATATAATTTCTGATTCAGTTATGGACATGATTACGTTTTTTGAAACAATGTACTGTTTTGTATACTTATTCATATCTATGGCATAAAACATGTATTTCTGTACTATATCGCTCATACGAGTTTTAGCTTGTGAAAATTATTATTTTCCAGGAGAACATCTATTGGATAGCTAGCAGAGACTGACTTCAGTTATCATAATAGAGGTATGAGTATGTAGAATGGTATTGTGTGTCATTTATTTATTAGTCTAGATGCTCCGAGACTTACTTGCAAATTTCCAGTTATATATTTATGTCAGCCAGTGGCCTTTCTTTTACAGACATATACATTATTTTAGTTTATTTCTTCATTTCTTCTGCCGTGTATAATCCTCATATTTACCATTTATATTAAATAAAAGGTTAAGTTGTGAAATGCCTTAGGTAATTGTGCGAATTATCTAGTGTCTGCCACAATGACCTCAGGGGATGGGTCCAGGTCGTGACAAATTTAGCGGTATCAGAGCCCGGATTATCTAAACCTTGGGTTATGTAAGTCTGTAAGCGAGTTGTGAGGTGTATATGAGATATTATATGTGAGGATCTCCCTAGTAAGGGTGTATATGCTCCACTTATGTGCTAACTTGTTTTTCAAAACTTTGAGGTTTGCATTTGGATGTCATTGGAAGTGCGACTGGCCACCGATGCTTCAATGAATATCTGAAGTAAATGCTCTCAGAAAAGATAAAATATGAAATGGTATTTTTATAAATGAAATGGAATGGATTGTAAAATATTTTCAAAAAAGTGTCTCAAAACAATGAGGACTCTTAAGATAAGATAAGAATTATATTCATAAATGTGCTTATTAGATTATTGTTATATAAATATAGGGTATGGATCATTTGGAGAAAAACATAGAAGATGCTCAGGTCCATGAATATTAACCACTTGTGGATAGGATGGATCATATAGAGCAAATTTTTTGAGGAGTGATTGATGTTATTGGAGGAATAAGATATAAAGCAACGGTAAAATAGAAAAAAAAAACAAAGTTATACTTACCTATCTTAGATGTGAGTGTAGGTATATGAGAGAATGCTTTTGAAATACTGGAGTCTGTTTTAGATGTGACCAACGTGGCTATTTAGTCAGGGAATGTCTAGTATGAGATAGAACCACGTAATCACCAACCAAGACTGAGCCATAATTAATTGTTGAAATGGAACCAAATAGCAGAAACCAAAGAAGCGGACTAAATGAAAGACCGAAGATAAGTTTTTTAGGTGATAGTTCAAACCAAAGCGATAATTCCAATTAACTGTATAATCCAATACCGATCTGTTCTAATTGTTAGTATAGGCATTTGGGAATATGTTTAAAGGACACGAGAGCATATCTTGATATTAGAGGATGTTGAAGAAACCAGATTTGACAATGCAGGTATCCTAATATCTTTGTTATAAATAGATATATATGGTTCGATAGAATTTAGAACTATACTCCGAGGTAAATATATTTGTAAAATAAAATTTTAAGAAAAATAAAACCCAAATGTCCATATTGTTCTGATATGATCTGATTATGTTATGATTACCGGTTGTGTTATGTTTCTGATTCTGATATGACACCGGTATTTCTTTATTCTGTATTGCATCAGTATGGTATTCGTGGTTTTGGTATATGTTTCTGATTCAGCTATGATTTTACGACTCAATTTATAGATCCTGTTATATTTTGGAAGCAATGCAACCATAGAATCTGGCTCCCAAATATGGAAATCGATAATTGAAGGAAATATAGGGATTCCTATAGCAATACAAACCTTAAATATAAGATATGATAATTGTAATAGGTAAATCCTTTTATGTACAAGGAGGTAGTAGTATTGAGGTTGTAAATTAGCATAAAGTTATGTTAAACGTTAATTCGTTTCTTCATAATTACCCCAAATGATTAAGGATGAATGAATAAAACCTTTATGTGGTTTCACCAAAGACATTAGTGTATCGATAATGTTTCTGGAACTGAAGAGATTGGAAATTAATTATATAATATTAGGCGAAGAACTTTTTAAGTCAAATAAATTATTTGAAGTAAAAAACTAATGTATAAGTTGGGAAGGGAAACCGATAGTCAAAGTTACCACTAGAATTCCCTCTTACCACTGTAATATTAGCATAAAGATATGCTTATTCGAGTATTATTTTATGAATACAGATATGGAGGATCATCCTCAGACTCAGCAGCAACAGCCACCTGTAGATCACATGGAGAAAATCCTAGCAGGAGTAGTTGGTGTTATTGGGAGAGATAATCAACTAGGTGAGGACCATGTTACTATCAGAGATTTCCAGTGAACGAAGCCTCTTACCTTTGAAGGAGGAATCAATCTCGATAAAGTAGAAGCCTGGGTACTAAGCATAGAGAAAATATTTTCAGTCCTACCCTGTTATGAAGCACATAAGATGGTTTTGGTCACCTACATGTTTTAGTGCGATGCTCACCGATGGTGGCTCTCTAGGAGAGACATGGAGCCAAGTATGCGATGCCGACGTTTCCTAGAAGTATTATATGAAAAGCATTTTTCAAAATCCATCAAGGACAACAAATGTATAGAGTTCATTGACCTATAGCAAGAAGGTACTTCTGTTACTAATTATGCTCGTAAATTTACGGAACTTAGTTAATTTTCCACACATATGGTGGAAACGGAGGACCTGAAAGCCAGAAATTTTGAAGCAAGTCTTTGACCCAAAATCAATACATCGGTTTAGACTATTGAAATTGTCGATTTACTCAGAGGTAATAGATGTGACTTTAATTGAAGATTTTGATTTGAATAAAAAATATAAAGCTATTACCAAAAAGAAAAGAAAATCTGGGAATTGGCCAAGGCAAGAGAAACACGAAGGCCAAGTGAATAAACAAAATATGAGGGGCTCAGGTAATAGATTTGGGCAACAGAGGAGTTATAACTAGCCCGAGGTAGTTCTATTCTGGTATGTCCCAACTGTCAGCACATGCATCATGGGCAATGCTTAAATTG
>NMUG010006747.1:0-12426 GCA_002855965.1 Monotropa hypopitys | reverse complement strand
TGCACTTCGAAAAGGGTTGTTCATTGACAATGATGGTGTGGTGAGAGTTGAATTCGAGGAACCCCTAGAACCCCTAGAAGATGTTGTGGAAGAGCAGTTGGATGAGGATATTTTGGAGGAAGAACACGTGACCGGTGATGACGGATCATTGTTGGTGGTTCGTAGGGCTTACCTAACTCCACGAGACTCTAGTGGTGACGGGTGGCTCAGGAACAACATCTTCCAGTCGAAATGTACTGTTGGTGGGAAAGTGTGCAGGTTCGTGATTGATTCGGGAAGCTGCGAGAATGTCATATCTGAGGAGGCAGTCAGGAAGTTGGGGCTAGCTACAGAGAAGCACCCAACCCCCACAAATTGACTTGGCTGCAGGAGGGAAAGAAGGTAACAGTTTCCCAATGCTGTTTAGTTTCGCTATCTATCGGTTCAAACTATAGGGACAAATTGTGGTGTGATGTTGTTGAGATGGATGCATGTCATATCCTGTTGGGGAGACTCTGGCAATATGATAGGGTTGTCCAACATGATGGCCAGAAGAACACATACAGCTTCGTGTTTAACAATGTGAAGGTGGTTTTGTGCCCGAGTAAAGAGGAGGGACCAAAGATGTCAGTTGAGAAGAGCCCCAACTTACTAACCATGCAGCGCTTCGTGGATGAGATGGTTGATATTGGGATTGTATATTTGTTGGTGGTCAAAGAGCAAGAGCAAAGTGGAGAAGTTCCAGACGGTGTTCAGGAACTAACTGATGAATTTGCACGTGTTTTCCCCGAGGAGTTACCCAATGACTTGCCGCCATTGCGTGACATTCAGCATGAGATTGACTTGGTTCCAGGGTCCTCTTTGCCAAATCGCTCACACTATCGCATGAGTCCTAAAGAGCATGAGGAGTTGCGACACCAGGTGGAAGAATTATTTGCCAAGGGGCACATCCGGGAGAGCCTTAGTCCTTGTGCCGTTCCTACGTTGTGGACCCCCAAAAAAGATGGGTCATGGCGTATGTCGTGGATAGTTGAGCCATCAACAAAATTACTGTTCAGTACCGGTTTCCAATCCCACGACTGGATGATCTTTTGGACCAGCTGAGTGGAGCGACAGTATTTACAAAGCTGGATTTGAAGAGTAAGTATCATCAAATCCGCATTAGAGAAGGTGATGAGTGGAAAACTGCATTCAAGATACGTAAGGGTCTGTACAAGTAGCTGGTCATGCCATTTGAGTTATCCAATGCTCCCAGCACATTCATGTGGGTCATGAATCAACTCTTTCGGTCTTATATTGGGAAGTTCGTGGTGGTATATTTTGATGACATCCTAATTTATAGCCCAGATCGTTCTACACATTTGCAGCATCTTCGACAGGTTTTGTGCTTGTTGCAAGAGGCCAAATTCTTTGCTGCGCAGACAAAGTGTTCATTCATGACAGATAGTGTGCTGTTTCTTGGGTATGTGGTGTCTAGTAAGGGAATCTCTGTAGACGAATCTAAAGTGGAGGCTATTCGCACTTGGCCAACCCTGAGGAACATTCATGATGTTCGCAGTTTCCATGGTCTAGCATCATTCTATCGGCGGTTATCCCAAATTTCAGTAGCGTTATGGCTCCTGTCACAGATTGTATGCGAGCGGGACAGTTTAGTTGGTCGGAAGAGGCAACTAAGGCATTTGAGGAGATTAAGCAGAAACTGACAACCGCTCCTGTTCTATCTCTACCTGACTTCTCGAAACCGTTTGAGTTGCATTGTGATGCATCAAAGGTTGGTGTGGGGGCTGTCCTTAGCCAAGAAGGGCGTCCTATTGCTTATTTCAGCGAGAAGTTGCATGAAGCCAAGGCAAATTACAACACTTACGATGTGGAGTTCTATGCCATTATTCAAGCGCTCAGACACTGGTACTCTTACTTATCTCAAAGTGATTTTGTTTTGTTTTTTGACCACGATGCCTTGAAGCATATCAACAGTCATGATAAGCTTTCAGCAAGACATGCGAGATGGGCTGCATATTTACAACAGTTCACTTTTTCCATCAAACACAAGTCTGGAGTCCAGAATAGGGTGGTTGATGCTCTAAGCCGCCGTACTTACTGTCTCACTACATTGTGGGCAAAGGTGATTGGATTTCGATAGCTTCCGGGAGACACTACAGACCGACCCTATTTTTGGTCCCATCATTGAGGAAGTTCAACAAGGAAAGCGGGCAGATTACGTGTTCCAGGACGGTTTCTTGTTCAAGGGAAACCAATTGTGTATTCTATCTTGTAGCCTGCGTCTAAAAATTATCAAGGAGCTACATGATGAGGAGCATATGGGGAGAGACAAGACTTACCAGCTGTTAGCCAACACTTACTATTGGCCTTCCATGCGGCGTGAGTCTGCCAAGTTCGTTGATGGTTGCAGGATCTGCCAGGTTTCTAAAGGAATAGCAACAAATGTAGGGTTGTACATGCCATTGCCCATACCAGATAGACCATGGTCAAGCGTGAGCATGGATTTCGTTCTAGGTCTGCCACGGACAAAGATGGTGCACTTCATTGGGTGCAAGAAGATGAATGATGCTGTCAATATTGCTCAGTTATACTTTCGGGAAGTATATCGCCTTCATGGGCTACCCACATTCATCGTGTCTGACCGAGACTCCAAGTTCCTCAGCCATTTTGGAGATGCTTGTGGAGATTAACCAACACCAAACTGGACTTTAGCAGTGCCTACCATCCTCAAACGGATGGCCAAACTGAAGTGGTGAATAGATCGTTGGGTAACTTGCTGCAATGCCTAGATGGAGAAAACCAAAAGTCATGGGACAAAAAATTATACCAGGCTGAGTTTTCTTTCAATCGATCTGAGAATCGCAGTTCTGGTTTCAGCCCTTTCTATGCCAACTATGCATTCCAACCCAGAGCTCCCATTGACCTAGCACCTGTGGGTGATTTGACAAAGGTGCATAAGAAGGCTGGTGATTTTATTGCTGACTTGCAGGAAATACATGAGCGGGTGCAATAGAATTTGCGAGAGTCGTCAGTGAAGTATAAAGAAGTAGATGACAAGAAGAGGAGATTGCTGGAACTGAACGTGGGAGATTATGTATGGGCTGTTCTGACCAAGGACCGCTTTCCGGTGCACGAGTACAGCAAACTCGCTGCTCGAAAGGTTGGTCCCTATGAGATTATTGAGAAGAACAATGCCAATGCCTATAGGCTGAAGCTGCCTAGCGATGTCTACACTTCTGATGTGTTTAATGTGAACCACCTTATACCATACCGGGGAGACAGTTCAGAGGAAGAAGAAGTAATAGCGAATTCGAGGTCGAATTCTTTTCAAGCTGGGGAGGATGATGCGGATAGCATTGCAGACGCTTACTTGGAGACGCGTGGGTGACGATATACATGGGCTGTTGGTAAAACAGGCATAACTTTGCCTGTATAACTCCGATTAAAGCCCATAATATATCGTTAGAAAGGTATCGAGAAGATGCACACGCCCAAATACTGCTATGCCGTATTCGATTTGGAAAAATGGTCAAAAACCGCTTCTGACAGCAGCTTGGGGCCCATTTTCTGTGCTGAGCTTTTATTTTGGACTATTTTGTTTTCTTTTCTTTTAGCCCGAGTTGGTACCCGGTTTGTCCCGGGCCTAGGGTTTTATAGTAGCCTATTTAAACTCTTTTTCTGATTGTAAGGGGCAGCTTTTAATTTGAATGAAAACCCTAGAGTGCAATTTCTGCACTTTGTTCTCAATCACCCGGTATTCGCCTTGAATCAACGCTTGATTGATGCCTATTGACTTGGTATTCTCTTGAATCAACAAGTCTGTAGAAGGAATACATCTTTGTGTTCATCCCTTTTCCCTTGCAGCTGTCATCCCCATTGACGACTGCATCAGGATCATATATCCAAATAGATCAAAATATGAATCGATATAGAGCAAGATTACAGATGTCGATTGATAAGGAAGATGTGAGTTTTGGATGTATCTAACATTAATTGATTATTTCTCGGTGGAAAATAATCCACACACATCGTAAACTCAGAAAATTTCAAAACACTTAGAGATAGGGGGTGTAAGACCAAAAAAGGAAGAATCAAAGGGTTCATGGGATTTTGATTTGGGAATTGGCTGTCAATTTAGCCCAAGGCTTAGAGGAAACAATTAACCGGGTTAGAGTACATGTAATTTTGTTTTGATTGTCCAACATAATTGATTTTTCAGAATAACGTGGGTGTTGGAGGAAAATTTGGGAATTGATTAAAAACCACAAAGAAAGAATGGGTTGTATGTGTGGGATCTTGACTAATTTGGGGTTTAGATGGATTGGTTTATCTTGTTGTATGATTTCTTGAACTCCTATATAGTTTTGGGATAGGGAATCGAACAATCGATATTCAAATTCTCAAAATGGGTTTTGGAATGATCTTTTGAGAATCTATGAGTTTGTTGAATTTTAGGGTGAATTGGAAGTGTGGGTGTATGAGTAAACGTTGGTAAGTTAATTGTAAGGCAAAAATTATAGTTGTGTGTGTGTTCTTGATAATAGTATATGAGATTTTCTGGGTTTTGCTCGATGTTGTCACATACCGATATGTGAAATAGTCACATATCGATATGTGATGCGGGTTGGAACCATTCGATATGTGACTTAGTGTTGTCAATCGACATGTGAGGATTTAAGTCACATATCGATATGTTCCCCATATCGAAATAGAAGGGGGAAGCATATATAAATATGTGCAGTCGGTGAAGGCCAATCGGTATATGGATCAGGGGATACATATTGATATACGAAAAAGCATATATCAATATGCAAACCCAATGTGGGGTTTCTGGTAGTGAATTGAAAATAAATTAAATAAAAATCAAAATCAAAATAAAATAAAGTATAAGAAAATGGGAAAAGAGGAAATAAAGGTAAAGAGAAGAGTTATGAATTAAGTAAAGGTTATTTGCATATTTTCATTCACTTATTTATGCATTTACTTTACCGTTCAAGCTATATTGTGTATCAATTACTGACATTTTTAGCTTGGACAGGTGGAGAAGTTAACGGTATTGAGCCCTCTAAAAAGTAAGGGCAATCGACGTTGACATAGCAAAGCACTGTGAGTATATTGGTTGCATTTTTAATTTATGCACTTATTACGTGCAAATGTGAATGTGGGGAATCGTGTGTGGAAAGTGGATTGGGGAAGCCATGTGGTCAAGGACGGACGTGCCAAAGCACCCTAATGATGTGCTTGCCATGGATGTGTTCCTATACGATGGTTATGTGATGTGATTGTTTATAGTGATTTTTAATTGTATAAATTACTGTGAAACTTACATATTACTGTGTTTTCCATTTATGGATGTCACAGAGTTGGATTGAGCTTAGAGTTGGCTGTCCACTACTAGTTTGGGGGATGTCTATCACTATATGACATAGCTAGGGCTCACATGACTCAGCAATTGTACTCTTTAGGTAGTACATGGATCGGTACATTTTATTTATGCTTTCACTTTCTTATAGCATGATGTAGTAAGAAATGAATCTTGGATCTTAATGTTGACCTGCTTTTACTTTGATAATGTGATTTCTTGTATAATTTTCACATGTTATCGGAATCTGATTGGAGACATGTCTGAAGAAAATAAAGGATTATGAAATCAAGAATGAAACTTGATTGTTAATTGTTAATTTACATCCATAATTGAAATATGTCTGTGTGACAATGTATATGTAATATGAATTAACTAATTCCTTTAAACAAATAGAATTCTATTTAGGATCATGATTAGGGGAAAGAAAGAGAATTTGTAACAAAGAAATGGAATAAGTCACTCAATGACTAAGATTATGCAAATAATCATGCTTGAGCACGTTAGTTCCTGCCCGGTGCAGTCTCGTTGGAGTAGTGTAGTCGGGATGGGGCGTGACAACTACAGTAGGCTCAGTCGAAGGGTCTGCAACCAGGGGATTCTCAATAACCGACTCATCAACAGCAGCAACCGGAGCAGAAATAGGAGAAGTAGGAAGGTTAGCACAGAGGGGAGAGTCAGATGGGACTTGGGACATATCCAAGCCCAAGAGATAGCCTTACTTAAAGGTTTTCTCCTATATTATGGCTACCTATCGAGAGTACTCAGCCTTAGCCACATCGAAGCCAGCATCATATCCTTTAGCATCAGTCTCCTCCAGCTCCCCTTAGTACCGGGCTTCATCATTCGATGTTCGGCATGCATCCTCAGCACGTGCCCAAACTTCATCTTCAAGAGCCTTCACTACATCATCTCGGGCATAAATAGAAAGAGAATCCAGCATTCTAGGCCTTTATAGGTATGGGCTCCCAGACCTTGATGGTTATTGGATCGGCTAGGATGATAGGAGACAAGTTTGGTACGATTAATGGAACTCAATTCTTACAGACCTATTTATCCGAAAGAATTGAGGGGCTATTATGGTAACTGAACTAAGTCGGGCCTTCGGGCCGGGTAAATAGAGAAGGCCCATGATGGCCAGGCCTAGGATGGGAAGACGGTCCATTGGAATTGTGACACCCTAGTCTAAGGTGTCAACTGAAGTCCAAGCAAGAACATTTGGGTCAGTGGACAAGTCCTACATCGCTTGGTGGATGTAAGTTGTGTGTACTATAAATAATAGATTATGAACCTACCTTGCATAAATCCTTTTAAAGTCGTGTGGGCATCAAAGCCCATTGAAACTTCCCAATTAAGCGTACTCATCCTAGATTAGTCCAAGGATGGGTGATCCACTGGGAAGTCCACTGGAACTTGGTGGCCAAAACAGACAATATTATGCAGGGTGGGGGCAAGTCATTGCATATGGTATCAGAGCCTGCACCAACTGGAAATGTGGGACCGGGGGAGAATCTTGACCCCATACGAGGACGTGTGGTCCAAGTAGGGGAGATTATAACACCCTAGTCTAAGGTGTCAATTGGAGTCCCAGAAGAAACATTCGGGTCACTAGACAAGTTCCACATCACTTGGTGGATATAAGTTGTGTGTACTATAAATAATAGATTATGAACCTACCTTGCACAAGGCCTTTTAAAGTTGTGCATGCATCAAAGCCCATTGGAACTTCTCAGTTAAGTGTGCTCATCCTGGATTAGTCCAAGGATGGGTGACTTCCACTGGAACTTGGTGGCCAAAAAGGACAATATTGTGTAGGGAGGGGGCGGGTTGTTACAAGAATGATGGACGGATTACGGGACAGACCGTAGGCCCATAATGGCAGCATAGAGAACAACTAATATTGTTGGTACATGAAACAATGGTCTCCGGACCACGGCCCATATGGGAAGGATAGAATGGTCCACATGGCTTGATAACACGGTGGCACAGATGGTGTCGGCCCGACCTGGTCAGGATATAGGAAGTACATATTGTGCACTCGGAGTCGGCGGTTCGGTGGATATTGGTGACCGTACCATAGGGATTACACCTAACTAGTAGGTCGATATACACTCTAGAATCACTGGAAGATCCCGGATAATGGACTGGAGATTGCGGGAGTGTTATGCTCCCCGAGATTGTACTGGAAATTGCAAAATGGGGATGCTATATCAGGAGCAGGAGGTGGGCTATAAATATGGGGGACATGCCCAGCAGAAAAGGTACATATCACATGATACTCCAAATACTTACAGTCCTATTTCATCTCATCCACTGCTCCGTATCCCTACTCACTTAGGCATCATAGTGTCATTCTAGAGGACTCTACCGGGTAGCATTGACAGTGTACTTTGGTTGCAAATCTCTACTTACCTATAGCACATTGGTTGGAATCAACCCTTGGAGCTCCATCAAAGGTCATGATCCCCGAAACCCACAATATCAAAATATTATTAATGAAAACCACCATGAAATAATCTAGGTATGGCTAAAAAATCTGATTCATTAGGTCCATAAACACAACTGGTGCATTTGTCAACCAAAACTGCATCACCAGAAACTCATAATGACCTTATCGAGTTCTAAAATCTATCTTAGAAATATCATTATCCCTCACCTTAAGCTGATGGTACCTTCATCTCAAATCAATTTTTGAAAACACTATGGCTCTTTGTAATTGATCAAATAGGTCATCATTTCTAGGTAAAGAATACTTGTTCTTTACTGTCACCTTATTAAGTTGGCAGTAATCAATACACATTCACATACTATCATCTTTCTTTTTCATAAACAAGACCGGCGCACCGCAAATAAAAACACTAGGTTGAATAAAACCCTTGTCCAGATAGTCTTTTAGTTGAACCTTTAATTCAAACAACTCAGCAGGTGACATCCTATATGGTGCTATCGAAATAGGATTTGTACTAGGTAATAGCTCAACTGTAAACTCAACCTCACGATCAGGAACTCTCCCAGGTAGTTCTTCGAGAAAAACATCCTCAAACTCACTCACCACTTGAATGTTCTCGATATTAGACACCAACATTTGTGTATCCAAAACATAGGCTAAATACCCCCGATAACCCTAATTCATCAAATTTTTAGCTTCGATGCTAGAAATGAGACATGTCTTTCCTTTAATTTTCTCCCCACGGATTTAAAGATTTTCACCTCCCGGGATCTTTAATACAACCTCTTTGTGAAAACAATCTCGGGTTGCATAATGTGTTGCTAGAAAGTCCATACCCGAAATCACATCAAAGCATGATATAACTAAGGGAACCAAATCTACTAATAGTGTCACCCTGTGAACCACAAACTCACACGCAAGATAATAGCTATCAACAAATACAATATCACCCATATGTGTAGATATCGCTAACATGCATTGCAGAGGCACCAATGTTTTACCTAGAAATTTACAGTATGCAATTGAAACGAAAGAGTGTGTTGAGCTAGGATCAAGAAGTACATAAGCAAGATGCCCAGCTACAAAAACATACCAGTCACCACATCGGGAGATGCCTGAGCTCCTTGTCGTATAAGTGCAAACACCTTTCATGGCACCATTGGAGCTTTATCACTTTTATGTCCACCCCTAGTCACACTGCCCATAGAAGAGGTCACTTGAACTTTTGATTTGGTACAATAGGGTGCTATGTTCCAACACTCCCCACAATTAAAATATTTAGGACCCCTAGGTACATCACCCTTATCAGGAGAGTCCTGAATCATATAATCATCCATCCCATATTTAAAACATCGGCGTATACCTCCAGGACCACTCGAAATTGTTTATCGACTCCCACTCTGTTCCATTTTACCTCTGTAACCACTGACATGTGACCTAGTCCCACCTTGACCCTTTTGAAATTGAGATCTAGAATCCCAAGACTTGGAACTACCACCTCCAGATTTTTCATACCCACTCTATCTACTTATTTTCACATTTTCTCTATATTAATACATCTATTGAACATCTTTCCCAACTCTTCTGGCCCTATCCACCAAATCCGCATAATCCCTTTCACAAATATCTACCAATCTAGTGGAAATTGCAGGTGCCAACCCACTCCTAAAACTACGCCATTTCTTATCATCAGTATTAGCTAAGATAGTTTCATAAATAGACAATGATGTAAATCTAGCCTCATTATCCACCACAAACATGTTTCCTTGTTTAAGGTTTATAAATGCAGCCTCTTGCTCGAACTGATATCTTTTGAGGCATTACTCATTATCAAACCTCTGAACATACATAACCCATATTACAACTCTAGGGACTACATCTACCGCATTAGGCAATGGTGATATCTATTGATGACTCGCCACCTCCCACCAATTCAAAGATTCCCCTTTTAGACTGAAAGAAGTTAATAATACCTTCTGCTCTTAGTCACTTCCATAATATTAAACACTCTATCGATTCCTTTTAACCAAGACTTTTCCTGATTGGATACTATTGTGCCCTCAAACTCTCTAGTATAGAGTTTTTCCTAAACTGCTCAATTATCCCCTAACTTGCCCCTCTTGGGGCTTGACCTATCTGCCATCGAGTAAAAGCAGCCTGATTCTCAGCTATCTGAGCCATAGCCACTCTCATTCTTTCCATATCATCCACCACTGGTGGGTTACTCATAACTTGAGGTTGATTGTCTTCCCCCATTCTCGGTCCACTAGATGCACCATCTTGAGGAGGATCCATAATCAATCCTATTTCAAACAACTCAAGATATAACAACATGGATAGCAATTATGAAATATGTTAGCAACATTTAAGACACATTCCTTAATTCCCTATACACATCCTATAGTTCACTACTAATCAACTCTAACTTAACTCTACTGAGAAATCACATATATCCAGCTAACTTGCCAAAACTTTTAACTAGAAGAAACTGTGATCAAGCATTCTTCACGTTAGACCTAATGGTAGTCAACAAGTATGCACGACATTCCCGGACAACTCCTTAATCTCAAACATTCACTCCAAGAACCTTATCAAACCTAGGCTCTGATACCAATCTGTCATGCCCCAAACCACTAATATGTTATAATGAGTCTTATATGACACGAGACATGATTATCAAATACGCCCAAATACTCAATTATCCACATTATGCAAACTCACTAAAATGAAAGTTTTTTCATAAATAACAACTCCAACTTATTTAACATGATTACCAGCATAGAACTAAACATCCATATTGTATTTTAATATTTACTTACAACTCATAACTTTTACAAGAGATTACCACTCACATAAGAACATCTACATCAAATATCTATGTGTCCATAGAAGCAACGTAACTCTAAATCTTCCTAGATTGTGTTAAATGATCCTGAACCAGTAGTGGACTCAAACCTCTATGCTCCGTAGCTGGATTTACAAGTAAATAAGCACATCAAGAAATCCAGAAGTTCGTTAGCTACGAGCAAAGTATATCAAAGTATAAAAATAACAACGTAGCAAGTAAAGAGAGACAAGTGGTGTAACAACACGCAACATCCACTCCATTATTCACTATCTCCTTACTTATACATCTTTTATTTATTCCAAGGCATCAATGGCCATTCGATGGTTACTCAACGACATTGTTCTACCACACTGGACATGCTAGAGTCCAACCATTTATGATTCCATCTGGCAAATGCGTCTACTTACAATGAACGATAATGTCCCAACACAGTCTCGATGACCAACAATCTCAATGACCAGAATATTTTATTTATTTTCAAAGTTTCGATGCCCAACTTCCTTTATTCCTTAGACTCAACATCTACAATGATTTCATTTGATCTCAATGTATGAGGATTTCATAAGGGAAAACCCTAATCATGCTTTTCTAGCAAGTAACAAGTGAAGACATATTGTAAATGTAAAGCAATAATCATGGCCAACACATAAAGAAAGGTAAAAACCACAAACCATCACATTTGATATGATAAAACTCGTAAATAACGAACCTACCAAACCAGTTTACCAATTTATCTTTGATTTCCAGAAGCCTCAGGTGCGGTGGATTCCTTCCCTGGAATTATTCTAAATTAATTAGAAACAATAATAGTTATCAAGTTCCATACTTAATTTCTTTACTTTAGAATCCCCTTAATAACCTTATGGTTTATTTTTAATGTTTCCAAAACCTTTTACTTAGATATCTTATAGATCCTCAATCCCCTTAGGAACACTTAGGATTTAACCCTTTTGAACTAACTTTCTCCCCTTGATTGGTAGGGGACCGGTACCAGACCGGTATACTGCCCGGTATACCAGCTCGAATGCCAGTTGTTTATCTCTCTGGAATTTTTCCCCAACCAAATTATTATAACGAACCAGTATGCTAGTGCGGTATACCGGTTTGTAACCAGTTCAATCAGATCTTCATTTCCAGTGACAATAAACCCAGAAACTCATCCAAAAAATGCTAGAAAACTGTTTTTAGCTATAGAACTAATCTTAGAACTCATATTTCTTTAACCCTTAGCCTTTATAGAAACTTAAAAACACTATATGAACATCAAAAATATGTTTTGATTTCATGATCAAGAATACGGACCTTGCAAGTTCTTTACAAAAAATCAACTCCAAAGAATTCAATCCCCAAAACTATGGTTTCTAGTGCTACTTGAAGCTTGGAAATCAAAGAAGACTTACCAATTTTATCAAGGATCACACTCCTAAGGATGTTCTTGATCAAATCTCCAAGGTAGTCTTCTGTGTCATGCCCCAAACCACAAAACTACCAACTAGTGATTTATGTGATAGGAAACGTGATAATCAACCACTAAAAATACCAACTATAATACCACTTATGCAGCCAAAATGTTCACCCAATCATTTAACCCAAATAAACCATCTGTATAATACAATACTCACAAAGTCCACAACGTGCCTCACTAAAAACATAAACAAGTACTACTTGAAGTTTAGTTTTACACTAACCAAACCATAATATTTTTGTCTTTCGAAAATAGTCCTTACAAGTCTCTAAACAACCTACAACAAACATAACCCTAACTAATTCTGCCATGTGTCTCATGAT
>NMUG010006746.1:0-12426 GCA_002855965.1 Monotropa hypopitys | reverse complement strand
ATTTGAAGACGTTAAAAGAACCATGCTAGTCATACTTGCATCCGACATCTTACTTAATCCACAAAAGTAAGAATAACAATATATGACCGTCCACAACCGTCCACAATACTCCACGAATCACCAAAATACAAAAATACACGAAAAAAAACGAACAGTGCACTTACTGCTGTTTTCTGAGCAGAGTCTCCCCAAACGGACTGCACGGTTGGATCCGGAACGTCGAGAATAGTCAAAAAAGTGTCAGGACTCGCTAAAATCCGACTCGTGCAGCCTCCGAAAATGGTCCGAACCGTTTTATGACCCAGCTGACCCGTTCCTGACCCGTCCGACCCAAAACCGACCCACCTGGACCTAACCCGCTCCACCTGGACCAGACCCGTCGGCGCGTGCACTGCACTTCCCGTGAGTAGATCTCACTCGCGGTCAACTGCCACCTTTGACCGGCGCGTGAGCGCCACTACCACCTCCGATGACGACCGGCCTTACCTTCCCGGAATCGTCTCGTCGAGACGAACACAACCCTGTCCTCCAATCTCCAATCCGACAAAATTTTTTGCGACGAAACCGTCCGCCTCCGCCTCTGTTCGAACTGATTTTCCGGCCACCTCCGGCCTCCTCCGGCGACTGTGAGACCACTTCTGGAATCCTATCTTCAAGGTGAACACAACCCCGTGCTCAGATCTTGAAACCCCCAAATTTCGTCTTGGACCTCCGCTCCAAGCTCCAACAATGGCGATTTTGAGCTTCTATTCCGCAAAACCCGCTTTGATACCACTTGTTGGGGATATCCACCACAGTCCCCAGCCCAAAGGATCAAAAACACCACACACAATATCAAATCACCATTGTAAAATGAGAGAAGGGAATAGGGAAAATTTCACTATAATTATCCACAAAATCATAGATACAAAAACCCTCACTTCCTCTCAACCTCACCACTGTTTTTCTTCCACACAAAAAACAGCCGGCACATCCCTTACCCCTATTGCCTTATACCCTCCAAACAACATTACATATTAGGGTTAAACAATAAAGACTAAAAGGACAAAAATACCCTCACACTAAGGGGTGGACCCCAACAACAAGTTCAGTTCAAAGAAAGTCCGGTAAAACTACCTTCCCTATACCTGTATATGCTAGAGCTTTGTGCACCCAGTCGCTTTTTTTTATTGAGCTCCATTATGGTAGGACAATGTCATTTACATGTGAATGATTTCAGTGTAGAATTAAAAATTCTTCCAAGTACTTATTGATCTGTTTTGCTTTAGTTTAGGTTTTCATGGTGATATATCTATGACACGTGATTTAAGAAGCTAAGTTTGTTGTTTTTGTTATGTTCCAAATTAGTACAAACAAAAAGAGAAATATAATATTTCAACTGCAACTAGTAGAAGTATCAAGGTGGCTCAATCTTCATTAGTTTGGTGAAGGATACGCAAATGCAGGGTTTTCTATAAAGAATAGCTTCTTCATTGATTTCAGAAGCCTTGTCCACGCCATGCCAGTCATTTTTTGTTTTTACATTGGACCTTTTGGAGAAGTTTTCTGGTATATAAGACATTGCCTTAGCATTCTATGTTTTTTGGTGACCTATTAGCAGGACTAATTTCTCAATATGTCTAAGATCCAGAATGATCCACTTTTGCAACTGGAAACAACTAGTGGATCTCTCTTATACGAACTCCAGGTTTTTCCATGGACCCTTTTAAACATACTTCTCAAATGATTCATTGCGTGTTTCCTTTTTTCGTCACAAAGGCGTTGCTAAAATGTCTGAAACCCACCTTTTAATTTTCCTCATTTATTGGTGGAATCAGATAATCTGGGATGAAGTTGGGGAGTCTGAAGCTGAAAGGGATAAAATGTTGCTGGAGCTTGAGCAAGAGTGTCTAGAAGTATACAGAAGAAAGGTAGATTATGCAAATTGCAATAGAGCTCAACTAAGGCAAGCAATCGCTGACTCTGAAGCAGAGCTTGCAGCTATCTGCTCTGCAATGGGAGAAAGGCCAGTACATATCAGGCAGGTCAGTGTTAAGTACATACTCTAGCTTAACATTGATTTGGCCAGTTTTAGTGTATTGCAAGTTATGCTCTTGAAGCCTAAATTATTCCGGTAACAGTTTAAACATAGAGGAATGGATTGTTGCTGACAAACAACTGAGTTTTCAACTATTTTCAGGCACTAAATCTCAGACCTAAAACATTTAGAATGTTCATTATGTTGTATTTACATTCTAGAATCAAAAGAGTTTACAAGTTTAAGGTTTTCAGTCTGATCAAAATCCTGGAAGCTTGAAGGAAGAGCTCAGAGTTATTATTCCACAACTAGAGGAGATGCGGAAGAGAAAATGTGACAGACGGAATCGATTTGTTGAAGTTTTAGAACAAATTCAGAAGATATCAAATGAGATATTTAGGTCTTCTGAATACCCTCCGCCCAACACAACTGTCGATGAGACGGACTTGTCGTTAAGAAAGCTGGAAGAAGTACATAGAGAGCTTCAAGCACTTCAAAAAGAAAAGGTAATCGTCACATTTATTTATATTTACTTTTTTGCCTATCTGTATTATAAACTCTAAATTTGTTTTCGAAAATGGGTCTCTTGTGTTGACATTCCTTGACACACACAGAGTGATCGTCTGAATCGTGTGCTGGACCTCCTGAATACGTTGAATTCACTGTGCTTGGTGCTTGGTATGGATTTCAAGCAAACAGTTACTGAGATTCATCCCAGTTTAGGTAATGATTCTCAAGGAACCAAGAACATGAGTAATGAAACTGTTGACCGGTTGGCAACTGCAATACAAAGATTGCGAGAGGTTAAATTACAGAGGATGCAGCGGGTAGATAACATTTTAAATCAGTTTCCAGTTTCTTAGAGGTTATTTTTTTGCTAATTTGTACTTTTTAGATCTACTTACATTTTAAATTGTGGCAGCTCCAAGATCTCGCAAGTTCAATGTTGGAGCTTTGGAACCTGATGGACACACCACCTGAAGAGCAACAGACGTTTCAGAATGTTACGTGTAATATTGCTGCTTCAGAACACGAGATAACAGAACCCAACATGCTTTCTGTAGACTTTGTAAACTATGTGAGTTGTAGTTTTAAACACAAGTCATTTGACTTTCTGTTTTGTTACTTACTTTGCAAGGAGTGGAGATGTATTTAAATTTATTGAGTGAGCAAACAGTAAATTCATTACTTAGGTTGAGGCAGAAGTTTCTCGGCTGGAAGAGTTGAAAGCATGCAAAATGAAGGAGCTTGTGTTGAAGAAGAGATTTGAACTAGAGGAGATTTGTAGGAAGACACATTTGGTTCCAGAATCAGATGGTGCGGTTGAAATTGTTGTTGCTGCAATTGAATCAGGTATTTAGGGTGAGTTTGCCTTAAATTAATTAATGGTAGTATTGGTATTTTGTCTTCAGTCAATGTCAAAAATACTCATCATTTGTCTTAAATTAATGACATCTATATTAATTTTGCCGCAAAATTTTCACACTAACAATATTATTTTTCCCGGCAAATTTTACACATAATCATAAAGACAATAATTTAGCACAAACATTTTGTCTACAAACTATTGACAAATCTTTGAAATAATCCAAATACCATTAATAACTTTTTATAAGAGAAGACTAAATGATCTAGATACCTCTATGATGTACTAATATGCCTCAAAGGGTTGGATATAGGAGCTGTGGACCCTACTTGTGTTCTTGAACAAATTGAGGTTCAAATTGCAAAAGTGAAAGAGGAAGCCTTCAGCAGGAAAGAAATTCTAGAAAAGGTTGAGAAGTGGTTGGCTGCATGTGAAGAGGAATGCTGGCTAGAGGAGTATAACAGGGTTGGTGTTAGTTTTTTATTGTCATTGTATTTTCCGTTTCTTTTGATTATATGAATATTGCACAATTGTAACCCTAATGCTTATTTAGGACGAAAATCGATACAATGCTGGAATAGGCTGTCATCTTATTTTGAAGCGTGCTGAGAAAGCTCGTGTTGTGGTCAATAAACTTCCAGGTATGCATTGCATTATATCATTTGCATGACACTATCTGCTATGGGCCTCAACTGGAGAAACTGGATGCTAGTTGGTCAATATTTTGTAGTTGCAGTTGTCAAAGCTCATTTTGAAAAGCTTATTACTTGCTGTTTCAACTGACTTGCCATATTAAATATAAGTTATGTTTTGACAGGAATGGTGGAGGCATTGGCTTCAAAAACTACAGCATGGGAGAACGAGAGAGACATTGAGTTCATTTATGATGGTGTGAGTATTTCTCCTTTTTCTAAGGACTTGAGGTTGTGTTTGGTTCACCGGGATGGAAGTTTATTCTCTTAAAATGTTCATTCGTTAGGTTTGTTTGAAGAAACGACATAATGCACATTACAAATCAAATCATCATCTATGAAGCACGGATACTCCGAAAGTAATCACGTATGGGTATCCAATACTCTGGGGATACGGATATGCACCCGATACGTCCCGATATGTATTGGATACGGCTGTTAAGTATCATGTATTTAAAATAAATGATTTTAATTTCAGATATATTTTGGATAGCAAGAGATACATTCGGGATACACATGGATAGGGATACACATGTATACAGAAGAAAAAGATCTTAGGGTTGTAATCCTTAAATCAACCCATATAAATACAGAGAGAATAAACTAAAAAAATAGAGAGAAGAAACTAATTAATCCTTAAATCAAGGATCTTGACTAATAATATCCAACACAGTCAAACTAATTAATCCTTAAATCAAGGGCCTTAAATCAAGAGGCTTGACTAATAATCTCTAACACTCCCTCTCAAGCTGGAGCTTGATATCTACGAGACCGAGCTTGATATCCACGAGATCGAGCTTGATACGTGATGACTGAAGAAGAGATGACTCGACAGGTTTAGTAAACATATCTGCAGTCTGTCCAGAGCAGGGAACAAAGCTAGGAGTGACAATCCCTGAGCGAACTTTCTCTCGAATAAAATGAATATCCACCTCATTATGTTTGGTTCTCTCACGGAGAACTGAATCAGATGCGAGCATAATAGCGGACTTGTTATCGCAGAATAGGATAGAAGGACACGAAGTTGGAAAACCCAATTCTAATAATAATGAGCGCAACCAAAGAAGCTCACACGTGCCCTGAGCCATGGCACGATACTCGGCCTCGACTAATGACCGAGAAACCACAACCTATTTCTTACTCTTCCACAACAGCAGATGGCAGCCATAGAACGTACATAAACTAGAGGTAGATTTCCTATCAGTGATAGATCCCGTCTCCATCTGTAAAGCAAGAAATCATATATTGTTCTCCCGCTGCATAGAACAATCCAAGACCAGGACTGGACCTGAGGTATCTGAGAATGCAATGAACAACATGGAGATGGGAGGATACGAGGCGCATAGATGAACTGACTTACTACACTCACATCAAACGTAATATTTGCTCGTCAAATAGATGAGGCAGCCTACAAGCCACTGATACATTGATGGATCTGTGAGAAGATCACCTGATTCAACTAAAAGCTTGGTATTGGGGTCCATAGGGGTAGAAGCGGGCCGACATCCAATCGTACCTGTATCCCGAAGGAGGTCAAGAGTATACTTTCGTTGGGACAAGGAAATCCCACGGTGCAAGCGAGCGACCTCAATACCAAGAAAATATTTAAGAGGACCCAAGTTCTTAATTTCAAAGGATTGTCTAAGTTGTTTAACCTGAATAATGCCAGAAGTATCACCACCGGTCAAAATAATATCATCCATATATACAGAGAGTATGATGCAAGGATTATCAGTGTGACAACGAATAGAGCATGTGTAATCAGAGTGACAATGAACAAATCCCAGAGTAGTCACCACCGAACTTAAATGATTGAACCATGCACTAGGAGACTGCTTCAAACAATAGAGCGACTTCTGAAGACGACAAACCTTCCCAGAATACTCCCCCTCAGCCCAAAAACCAGGAGGTGGGTCCATTGATTAGCCTCTAGTTTTGTAGTTTAAAGAGGCTAACCATCTCGCAAATTCTGCTATTTTTATCCAATTCAAGCAACCATGCGTTAATTGTTTGTTTGTGAGATATGTGATTGAGTTCAGGTTTTCCATGACAAATTGGGTGAACGACGAGTACTTCGTATGCAAATTGAAGATGCTCAACCTTGTCAAGATGCCATTTGACTAAGAAGATGTATGGAGCAAGTGTCGAGGCACAAAACGATGAAAGGAGTGAAGTCCGAAGCAATCAAACCAAGCAAGTAATCAAATTCTGTAGAAAATAACATTCTGCAGAAAAAGGAACCGGTCTTTCTTGAAAGAGAACCGGTCCTTTTTGCAGTAGTGAGCTTTGGAAGAAAAAGTGGATTGGTCTCTTTTGGAAGAGAACCGATCTCTATTCAACAGTGTGCTTTGACAATCAAAGTGGACCGGTCTCTTTTGGAAGAGAACCGGTCTCTCTTCAACAGAAGGTTCTGAAAAGAAAAGGAACCGGTCTCTTTTGAAAGAGAACTGGTCCCTCCTGGAGCAATCACACAAGGAAGGAAAAAAGGAACCGATCTCTTTAAAGAGAACTGGTCCCTCTTTACAGCAGAAGGCCAATGACAGAGAAAAGAACCGGTCTCTTTTTAAAGAGAATTGGTTCTCTTTGGTTTTGAAAGATTTTTACAAAAGATGTTTGTATCAATACAAGGGCAATTTTGTCCACATTTATGATTTTTGTAGGGACATATATATAGGGCAACCACGGTTTTGGTTGCCCTAAGCTCCATTTTATGTAAGTTTTAATTGTTTTAATCCTTTTTGCTCTAACTTCTCTCTACCTCTCCTTTCTCTCTTGTGTTCCCTTTTAATTCTAGGTAACTTATGTTGTGATTCAAGTAGTTTGGTGTTCATTAACCATCATGGTAAGTTTATGCTCTCTCTTCTCATGTAGTTTTTATTAGTAGTTGTTAACAAATAATTCGGTTAAGTATTTTAGGTTCATGTTTTGAGATTTCTTCAAGTCTTAAGCTTCCTACAAATCTCCTAATCTTCACTTCTATCTAATAAAATTATCCAAGTATTAAGTAAATTTTCATGACTTGTTTAGAAATAATTCTTGTAATTAGGTGTAATTTAAGTATGTGTGAGTAGTGATAGGTTTAGTCATAGATATGTGTTACTTGTTAGTTTAGGATGAATTACTTACCTCTAGTTTTGTAGGATATAATCTAGATTGAATTTGGAAGATGACTTCAAGTTAGTTCAAGACTTGGGGTTAATCTCATTGATCGTGTGTAGACAATTTATTTGGCACACATGATGCTTTGAGCTATGGCACTCTAGGTGTTTGATAAAATGTCTCAATGAAGTTATTTCCCTTATAAAACCTATTTTCTATCCCTTATAAATATTAAATGAAATATCTTCCGAATGATGGCCTAGACTTGGCCTAGTTTGTGTAATTGAGGTATGTAATTGTCCTAGCCTCCCCTTAATTTCAAGTTTTAAGTCAAAGTAGTATAATTTGGAATATCAAATCATCTACCAATCAAGGCTAGCGTCCTACCGCTAAACCATTCTATCAACTTAACTCGAACAAAAAACAACCGATTTCGTTCTCTGTGGATTCGATTCCGTACTTACCGGGTATTATGCTAGCTACGACATAGCCCTACGCTTGGAGTTTTTGTTGTCAAACAAACGGTACTTCCGGAGCTAAGCATCCATATAGATAGTCTCCTGAAGATCCCTGTTCATGAATGCATTCTTGACATCAAGTTGGTGAAGAGGACAAGAATGTTCAGCAACAATGGAGACCAGAAGACGGACTGTGGTGATACTTGGCCACATGAGCAAATGTAGCACCGAAGTCCTTCCCAGGAATCTAAGTGAATCCTTTAGCCACCAAACGGGCCTTGTACCGATCAATCGTACCATCAGACAAAAACTTGACAGGGAAAACCCACTTGCAACCGACAGTCTTCTCCCCAGAAGGTAAATGGATGAGATCCCAAGTATGATTCCGCTGTAAGGCATCCATCTCTGATTGTATGACAGTCACCCAATGGGGGTCATGGAAAGCCTCAAACACAGACCGTGGAATAGTTACTGAATCAACTTGGCCAAGAAAAAATAGTAGGAACATGAAAATCCTTGATAAGAAACAAATTAGGCATGAGGATGATTAGTACTACTAGACCTAGAACAACCATAACGATCAGGGACATGATGGTCACGAGTGGGATAATGACGAGGGGGAGGAGAGGCATGTACTAAAGGGTGAGAAGCATTACTTGGGTCTGAAGAGGATAGTGGCAGAGGGTCCTGAGTGTGAGGGCGCTGACTATATGTCTGGGATGGAGCACCAGTTAGGACGGGAGAAAGAGGTACTAGAGCAGCAGTAGGAGGAGAGGAGGTATCCACAGTGGAAACAATAATAGGAACATGACGATACTGATGCAAAGTCGTATCCACGGAGACCTCCTCACCGATGGGATGAGCTTGAGGAAGAGTACCTGCAAAGAAAGGAACATTTTCCAAAAAAAAAAAAAAGATATCTAAAGAGTTGAATAAGTGTCGAGATATAGGATCGTAACACTGATAACCCTTCAACTGGAAGGAGTATTCTAAGAAGATGCAACGGATAGACTTGTTATCCAGTTTGGTACGTGTGGGGACTATGGTTCTGAGTGAAGCAGGTGCAGCCAATCACACGAGGTAAAATGGGAAAAAGAGGTCTATCGGGCTGAAGCAGATGTATATGACCCTGAAGGACCCGAGAAGATGTCCGATTGAGGAGAAAAGTGGCAATTAGTACAACAAAATGCCAAAACAATTTGGGTACATTCATCCCATATAGAACACATCTGACCACAAACATGATAGAGCGGTTCTTGAATTCTGCCACACTATTCTACTCAGGTGTGTAAGGGCAAGTAAGCTGATGAAGTATACCTTGCTTGGTTAATTCAGCACAAAAATCATTAGAGAGATACTTACGTCCATTATCAGATCGGAGATGACTAATGACTGTGTTATACTGGTTTTTAATCATTTGTAAACAATAAATGAAGATAGAAAAATACATCAGACTTTTATTACCAAATAAACCCAAGTACACCTGGTGTAATCATCAATAATGGTCACATAATATCTATGGCCTGAAAGGGCAGTGACAGGAGAGGGTCCCTACACATCTGAGTGTATAAGGTCAAATGCACTAGGGACACGGTGGGCATACGAGGAATATAGCTTGTGCGTGTGTGCTTAGATAATTCACAAACCACACAATGGAAATTAAAATCATGGCAAACTTTATTCAACTGAGGAAAAAGTAAACACAAATACCAAAAGTTAACATGACCCAAACGAGCATGCCACAACTCTAGAGTTTTAAAACAAATATTAGAAGACTCAAAAGACAGGTGAAACAGATGCCTGAAAACTAGAAAGGAACACATGCTTCCATAGAGGAGGACCCCCAAAATAGTAGAGCCCACGTTCATGCCCATGCTAATAATCCTCTTCGAATACCGGTCCTACAAGAGACAACAAGTGGGTAAGAAAATTACAGCACAATCAAAATCCTTAGCAAGGCGCGCGCCTGAGCTAGGCGAGGCGCACTGGTGTTAGTTTGATTGCTACATGATGATATTGATCGCAGTTTATGGACCTCTAGTGTAATTTCGGCTATAGAGTCGGTCCTATTTATGGACCTCTAGTGCAATTTTGGCTATAGACCAGACCCCGTTTATTTTCGCATGCTAGCTTCTATCGTCGTGCTAGGTAACTGAAACTTGGATAATTTAACTGATAGTTGCAAACTTAAACAATGAAAATGTTATTTTGAGAGATAGAATGTGAGGCTAGGGCAAAAGAAACATAACGGGAACAAAAAAATGCTCGGAAAATTTAAAAAACGCCCGGACCGTCAGAGGCGCGCGCCTGACCGCCTGAGCGCCTGGCCGCCTAGGCGCACCTTAGTCGCCGCACAGCACACATCGCTGCGCTTGGAGCCACTCCAGGCGGTGGACCTCCGCCTCGCGCCGCCCAGCGCCTAGGCGCGCGCCTAGGCGCGCTTTTCACAACAATGCTTAGTCCACTCTTCGGCATGATTATTTTCGGGAGCACGCCGGTATCCACTATATAATCACTGTTACAATAAAAGAGTTAAATACAAATCACTCTTCCTAGCCTAACCCCTGCAGACTAAGGTAACCTCTCTCTATAGAATACATGCAAATCCTATCTTCCTAGCCACGTAGTCTAGAGAACTCTCACCCAGGCTACATGCAGAGCCCGACTATGCTACATGCAGAGCATAGATATTTCTCCCTACTGGATAAATGCAAATCCCGACTATACTACACACAGAGTATAGATTTGTAGAGTACACACAGACCCTGACTGTACTACACTCAGATCACAGATTTCCTAACTGCTCACTGACAAAACACGATGAACGCTCAGTGCCTATACACGCTAATGAACTCTACCCGAGAGCTATAAGCTCTTTTTCAACTGAAAGACTACACAGTGGATATAGTCCAAATCTCACCGGGGTAGGTTATGTGCTCGTGCTACAGTGTATGACAAAATAAGAAGACTAAGTGATATAGTACAGTGAAAACCACCCCTTGTCAAAACACTCTCAATGAATAAAAACAATATCCCTCAGGAGAGTGCACACGAGTAGTACGATAAAGTACTCTCAGACTCTATAAATATAGTCTGATGAAGCTCAAGAGTCTTAGGTAGATACTTATGTAGAAGTATCTCCTAAACGCTCAATTTGCCCAAGACCTATCTATTACAATATACAACTGAAAACCTAATACAAGATAGGTTCTATGAAAATGAAAGCAACAACAAATGAGACTCTAAATACAAAAATAGCTCGTAGCTTAAATGTGGATCTGTTGAAGCTTCTGGCTCAAGTTGTAGTCTTTTCAAAATCCTCCTTTTAATGATCTGGTCCGGTGAAAGCTCAAGGTAGGATGTAGTGGATCCTTAGTAAATCCTATATTCTTAACTACCAAGTAACATCTCATTAAATGTATAGTGTGGTAGTAAGAATTATAAAAGTGAAGCACATGTAAAGTCAACAACCCTTAATTAAGGATATGCCAAAGGAAAGCTCAAGGGATTTTAAGTTCACTACATGCAAAGGTCCAAACTATATCAATATAGTGACTGCAAAATATAATCTCTCTAACAAATATGTAACCAAGTAAGAGCAAGAGATATATACGAGTTTAGCAAATCAGTCCACTATTTAGATTTTCTAGCACATGTAGTTTCGGATTTCTATTCAAGGCAAATGTGGTAATAATCTTGGGCATGCAAAATATTCTCAATTATGATTTAAACCAATATAAGCATATGAGATAATTAAGTCCAACTCATGCCAAGATTCTTTTTCTCAGTATCTCAAACACTCTATAAATATAAGTTCTACCAAGTATAGGATATAGAGAAGTGTGATTGTTTCTTAAGGCAAGTCAAGTTTAGTGATTTCCCTACAAAGTGTTCTAATGGACTTAATCTCAGAACTAATCCATCTTATGGCCTAATCAATGTAAGTGCAAAACTTAACAAGTAATTTTTTTCACAATACTTTTATACAAAGTATGGCCTAAGTAAGAATGTGAGCATGCAAATATAACATTGGCCAAGTGTAATACAAATTGAAGCACAAGTGAAAGTATAAGCTAATCTACTTGAGTTTAGAACAATATTACCTATAACGCTTTGCAAGTAGAAGGCTCCTAAAAATCTGTCAACAATGAAGCGTAGGGAGGAACCAGAGCACACACATCTTCACTGTGATTCTTTCTTCACAAAACACATGAGAGTGGCTCACTTGTTTTGTGAGGGACACATTCACACACTCACTTTGTCAACCACTCACACTCACAAGAGATGTTTACACCAGTAGGCTTCTGAAGTGGAGGAGGAGGAAATCTGTAGGCACACACACACTACACTCTTGGAGATGCTTTCACGATGTTGGCTTCTGGAGTGGAGGAAGACTGACAGGGAAGGATTTACAGTAGGCTTATTACACTCAGCAATGCCTTCTTCTTCTTTCTCACACACACACACACACTCGGAAGGGGTTTACACAGTTGGGCTTGGGAGTGGTGGTAGTGGTCTTTCTGAAGAGGAGCCTCAAAGGCTCTGTGTGTCTTCTCTAAGTTCTCTCTGTGAGAAAATGTATTCTAAGTTATATCTCACTCCCCTAAATCTTCTTCCTATAACTCACGTATATATCTAAAACATACAACGGGCAAATGTTTGAAACACGTCAAAATGGTCTGAAGTTTAACAGGCCTGAGTCAATGACACTGAGATAACACAGATGGCACGACCAAACCATGAAAGAGTTCAGTTCTGTATATTTTGTCTCAGAAGCAAGTTAGTCGAAAATGG
>NMUG010006745.1:0-12426 GCA_002855965.1 Monotropa hypopitys | reverse complement strand
TCTCCAAACTAGCTTGATACTCATGTTATAATAACTCTAACCCGAACTTACCATTACCTCTTAACAACACTTTTCTAACCACATGATGAGTAAACATTCTCTTCCATAGAAATTTTCTCAAAAGAACTAACTTGAAATTACGCTGATACTGCTACTACACACACTTCGCTTCACAAAAGACAACCGTCTCAAGATTTCAAACAACAGTTTCGTGCATTCTCACAAAAAATCTCCAATATTCCAATAACCATCTACCATAGACTACTAATCCACCTATAAGCCTTATACTCAAAATTTCCACATAACTTGTACATCACCTTTCCTAGCTCTATACTCGAGTACCACTATGTGCATACATATTTTTCCATCACTCAACTAAACCATCAAAGTCGTTCTAAATTTTCATTAAATGGAAACATACAAACTCCGCCCAACAATCCACAACATCTCAACCAAAATCAAAATTGTCCTTAAGCATTAGGCAAAACGTGCCACGAATATCCTAGAATATAATCTCCCAAATCTAATCAAAGTTTAGGCATAACAACTTTACCCTCCAGATTTCATATCCTCAAACTCAAATCTCTAACCACATAAAACACTCAACCACGACTTCCATTCCTTCCCTTCTTAATTTAACATCTCTCGGTCCAAACACACTAGCCTCAATATTAAGGATTTATCATCCTAGTTACAAAAATTAAACTCACACCAACAAGAGAGACTAACAGCTTTCTCTTAAGACATCCCAATTACAACCTCCTTTGCTTAGCTAAAAGGACCACAATCCCACTGAGTCTAGCTAACACGATGCTAATCGCTCCAAATGAATTGACATCCATTTTCCATTACTCTTGAAATTTGTCTAACCCAGACTTAATAATGACCAATCTCCCTTGCTGCTACTTTTCTCATCGGAAATCACTAGAATTTCCCTCAGTCAATATTTCCTTTTATCTCTACTTCAACGTCACTATAGACATCCATCCTTTTCTTTAACCTCTTAATGTCATTCTTACCCCTTCCTTACTAACTCGAATTTTATACCACCCAGTTGAACCATACAACCATGTGACTCGACAAAAAAGGTCTTGATAATCTTCTAATAGCAATATGCTAACCCAAGAATTTACCTTGGAACACATATCAATCTCTTGTGCACCACTATAAATTCCAATTTCTGATCCATTTTACGCCAATGCTTCTCACTAAGCTAGTGTAATTTTAAAGTACCGCTAAACACTACTACATGTTTCATCTGCAATTAACTACCACAACTTCTTCATCTCAATTTCTGATAGACCAATACTCAAATATTGCTCATACTCTTTCCCAAGTCGATAATACACTAAGGTTTTCATCAAGGTCACAATCCCGAAGAAAATAAGCTATCCATACAGACTCTACTCAACTCAACTCTCTCACTACAAGGACATCCTCAGGATATCACTCACATTCCCTTCTCAACAATAACATAGGTGACGAAACCACTAATACCATACGAAAATTCTCTTACTTTCTATAACTTTTAAATTTCATACTTAACTCAATCCACAATAATGTTTCTTTTCACAACATACCACTATCATCCCAGAACAAGGCTTATTGTAACACTGAATCCCAAACATTTTATAACTTTCGTTAACATCTCGATAATAACATACTCTACGCATATCACAAGCCACACTTTCAGTTATTCTCATTTTAAGCTCAACCAAAAGAAACACACACAGATTCATATCAGATTCATTTCTCTCTATATATTTTTGGCAATCCACATTTCCTATTCTCACACAGTACTTCCCACATAGCTCACACATGCATCCAACTACATGCCCCAATAGCAAAAAGTTATAGTATACTTATTACTCTTTCATATACACCGAAACAATTTGACTCTAAGGCTTATTGAATTTTGTTTTTGTAAGTCACCTTAACAAATTTCTGCACTCACAGTTAAATTTCTACCACCTGTCCAACTATGGACTTAGTATTAGCACACATGTACTACCATTCCATACTATTTCCGATCCACAGGTCACTAGGTTGCTTAACATGACATGCTTACTTTCAGGCAACCATTAAATTATCATAATAGTGAGTACATAACAGTGTGATTTATTATCAAGTACTAATTGCTGAAAAACAATAAATATGTACCTTTCGCACTTTTGCCTGCACCACTCGTCACAACTCTGCAATTGATGCTGGAAGCCAACTCTGTTGCTGTGAATATTGACTTCTTGGCATCCATACTAGTTGCACCTGAACATTTGAACCATTGTGTCTTCTCAGCACATGCTCTCTCCCATAACATAGAACTCCACAATCGATACCTCCCTTAAGAACCATTAAATCTCTCTCACCCAATTGTCGACAAATACCCAACTCTTTCTTTTCTCCCATCCACATTACAATTCTCTTATCCCCACACTCCTCCTTCGATTGCCACCTGACGCTTTTGAACATCAAGTCATTATATGTCCTTCCTCACCACAATAGGATATACCACTTTATTGATTTTGAGAACACAATTCTTAACCCAAGGATTCACTGAACACATCTGGAACAACCCTATATTACTCACTGATCATTAGTCATCATCCAATTTTCACCACTTTACTTCCTCTCCTCATTATGTGGTTTAGCACCATTATTCATTCCACCCAAAACTTCTATAATCTAACTCTCAACACACTTCACACTACTACAACCGGATATGTTTGATTTCACAAATTCAAACTTTCTTATTTCAAGACCACTATGTTGTTTCCCCCAATTCCACAATTTTCCTCTTGGCCCTTCTAATCACAATCACCTAGTACCCCAAATTTTCACTCTATAAAAGAAACCAATTGGGCTGCCCCCTCTCGACATCAAACCATTCCAAATTTTCCAACTCCTTTTCTCCTTGGATTCACTAACTCTAGCATATTTGGGTAAAACCCCAATTCTTACCTCAATTTCTCCACTCTCATTTCCATTTGCCTCAAGGTATAAACACTTCATCTAGCACAAGTCCATAATGTTCTGAGAGAAACTGCCACTAAAACTCTTAACCAACATTTTCCCAAGAATTCACTTTAGACACAATTGATATTACCTCTGTTACATATGCCGATTCCGACCTCAAATATCATTTCACAATTAAAATATCTCACTTCCAAATATAAAATGTTACTCTCCCCTCTGTACTCCTCAATTTATCTCCAAAACATCACCAATTCATTCTATAATCATTTTCAATCCATCGCTTCCCTAGTCATTACTACTCGCCCAAACTCTTCGAAATCAAACTTTAAAATTTTAAAGTCAAACCAACCTGTCTTTCTGCCATTTGCCTACGTCACTTAATCCTCCATTCTTAGTATTCTTTACTGAAATCGAGCAATTCTCATCTTCTTTAATTAACTGATTCCCTGCACTGTCCGATTATTGCACATTCTTCATTTCCTGCCACATACTTAGACAAGAAACATGGTGAAAACAAGTGTTAGATATAAAACGCACGCATTAGTTAACACACCTCAATGACTCAAGGCATGACTCAACATCCTATGGTCCACTACTTAGCCACCCTAACCTTAGCATTTTGTTATACTATGCTTTTCTACATAACTTTCCAAGACTTCCCATTGGAAGAGAACGTTGATCAGGCGTTCTTCCAATCGGATTTCGAGGCAAGTCCTATGGGTGTCAAAGACACGCATAATAGTCCCAAAACACTAACACCCCAACTTCCAACAATTACCTCAAACTCATACCTCAAGTATCGTTCCATCAATCGCAGGGTCCCCTAACTCGGACCTAAAATATATGCTCTGATACCAAGTTGTAACATCCCAAACTCCAAAATACACAAAAATTAAAAATTTTTGTAAACTTATTTGCTAAATGAAAACTCCAAGTAATATTAGCCAACAATAAATAAAGAGACAAGCGGAACTTCAAAACATTAATCCCAACAAGTGTTACCATTACTCAAAACCCTCCAAGGAAAGAACATCAATGGAAACGGCTAAGCTATTACAAAAATCCTAACACAAGTCTATGGAAACAAAAGACAACAAGAGTCTACCAAACGTGCTAAAATCAGCCACAAACACCAAGCCTTCTTCACTGGATGACACTAGCTCATCAATCTCATTCAAGCATCTATAACTCCAGCCTTGTAGTGGACAGCTAACCCGAATCTATTTCCAAGCCAAAGACAAGGAAACAGAGTGTGAATATAATATCTTTTAACTTCCAGAACACAAGTAATATCAGTGACAGTAAATCATGAATTATGAGCAGTTATGACTTTCATTCCAGCAATGCATCTCATGCATGATACTTTACATATATCGGTCAAAGCCCTTTTTCAAAAGATTTGAGCATCCCATGCCCTGAAAGTAGCTACTACTATAGGTAGTAGTTCGTACGCCCCGCGCACCAAAGTTTGGGGTACGTCTCACGTACCGTTGGACTTACATTGGTTGCCAACCACTGGCCTTACTAAACTTCCAGCAACACCACCCATCCCACGGAGGCATGCACAATATATATGTGTATATTATGCTTTCCATGTCAACTCATGCATATATGTGTATGCATATTACCACTTCATGTCATCATTCTCATCATGCATTCATGTTCATGCATATTATTCTCATCATACATTCACGTTCATGCATATTATTCTCATCATGCATTCATGTTCTTGCATATCATTCCAAAACAACAACTATACCGTTAACTTTTCATGTCATAATAAACAGTTGACCAAAAACAACATTGCGAACATACAATTAAAGATACTACATCCTTACACTCACCAGAGCTGTTGTTCAAACCTTTTTCCTTGCCTGGTTCAAACCCTTTCCTTGTTCTTGAGTAAGGCCTCAATGCCTTTCTCAAATGTCCCTGTCAAAACGATTACAATTTCAGTCCGCATAAACTATAGCTTTGACAAGAAAATAATGAAAGCATTAAATTGAACCAACTAGGTCAATAACCATCTTTAAACAATTTATTAGAGTCTTTAAATAACCCCCAATACCTCCCAAATACATCTCAAGGTCATACCCGAACCTTCTGACAAGATACAAAAAGTGGCAGAAAATCCCCAGAGGGTACCCTCCTCTTTGGTACCACTCTGATCATCAAGGGACCGGTCTCCCTCCTGGACAGGGACCGGTACCCCTATGTGCAGAGCACATTTTTCAGAAAACGTTTTTGACGAACCACTTCGTCTTCAACCTTCCAAACTCGATCTTTTTCCTCAAAACTCAAAATCAAATATATCACTAACATACTTTAATTTCAAGACCCACAAACCACTACAAGCCTCAAATCGAAGTTTTCTCTCAAGAACACCCCAAAATCCAAAAATTACCAAAACCTAGATCTTGGCTTTGTTTATACGAATTTGATTACAAGATTTAAGGAGAGTGATACTTACATGATGCTTGATCCATGTGTAGAATAACTCTCTAGGATTGTAAATCCATCTTGATCATCCTCCACCTTCTCTCTCTATAGAGCTCTCTCCCCTTCTCTCAACAACATAACACAATAATGTGTTTGATCCAACTCCTCCCCATCTATAACTCCAAATCAGTTTTTAGGGTAAAAGACCCTTTTGCCCTTCACTCAAAATCCCATTTGCAACAATGTCATCCCCTAATTGCACCTAGGCACCCTATACTTACATAGTACTCTCTAATTTAACCCTTTAGGCTTAATTAGTCACTTATTGCCTTCTTTTCTTACAACATTTGTAAACTCTATTATCCATCTCATAACTATATATTTATAAATCAAATTAGATAATTTAAATCATTAAAGTGGAACGGATGTGACACTATGAATCCTAGCAATTTTCCGGATATTACTCCGAAGCACATTTAGCTAGATTCATTTTCAGTTGATATTTTCGCAAACGTTCGAATACTTGTCTTAAGATTATGAGATGCCCCTGTCGTTGACGAGACTTGACAATCATGTCGTCCACATATATCTCTACTTCATTATGCATCATATCATGGAAAAGTGTAACCATGGCTTTTTGATAAGTGGCTCAAGTATTCATTAACCCAAATGGCATTACTTGATAGTAGAACACTCCCCATGGTGTGAGAAAGGTTGTTTTGTTCTGAAATTCAGGGGATATCCAGATTTGATTATAACCTGAAAAGTCATCCACAAATGAGAACATCTCGTGACCAGCTGTATTGTCACGAGAATGTCAATGTGTGGAAGAGGAAAATCATCTTTCGGGTGGGCTTTGTTTAGATCTCGATAATCTATGCACATACGGACTTTTCCATCTTTTTAGGTACCAGGACTATATTTTCTTGCCATTGTGGATAATCGACCACTTGCAAGAAGCCTGCATTCAATTGTTTGATGACTTCTTCTTTGATTTTCAAACTACATTCTGGTCGAAGTCGTCTTAGCTTTTGTTTGATTGGTTTTATAGTCAGGTCAATTGGAAGTTTATGTTCCACAATTAACTTATTTAGTCCTAAAATATCTTCATAAGACCAAGCAAATACATCTTTGTATGCTTTGAATATTTCGATGAATTCAATTTTTTGATTTTTATCCAAGTGAGCTCCGATCTTTACTTTTCGTGGTGTCTCTATAGTTTCCAAATTAATAGTTTCTGTTTCTTCGACATTTAGAGTCTTTCGGTTTTCGTGCCTTTCCATCATTACTTGGATTTCCTCTGGGACTTCATCCCCCACACAAATGTCAATTTCGATTCCCATTAAGTCATAGTCTAATTCAGTGTCGAAATTGTATTCTTCATGTGCTAAAATTGTTTGGTCGTTTGGATCAAAAGGACAACTTTTTGGCTTCCTGAAAAAGATTTTAATTAAAACTTCAGTTCTTTTCCTTAGTAGGGAGAGATAAATGGATAGATATACAAATGCTTTATTGAATAATTCACAAAAAGACTGGAAAAGAGAATCTTACAAGTGGAACCCATACATTTATATTCTAAATACAAAAATACAAGAACAATACTCAGCAAACAAACTTTTATTATTTTTTTGCAGCAAGTTACCAAAATTTGCGAGCTCTGCGGACTGGTTCATCAAACAAATTTTACATTTTTTCACCGGGATAACCACACGAATTGTGTCTTGTATATTTCCAGTCATTGCATTAGATGGCGAGGAATTGATTGTGGCTATTTGTATGTTCCCAAATAATTGACTGATCCCAGCAACATCGTCGTCATCCCCTGATTGTAAGATGCCCAGGATTGAAATACTCTTAGGAGTTTAGGGTTCATTAGCGATTTTCACTTGCTTTTTCTTTTCTTCCACAATAAAACCTGCAGAAACAAAACTATTTATGATATGTGGCACTCACATAGCTCTACCCCTACATCTCATTTTGTGAGCCTCTCTCTTTTAAAATGCGACCAGCTTCTGTTCATGACACAACGGGTTATAGCCTAACCCAAATGTATGTAGTTGAAAGGGAACACTTATGGGCTCTTCTTCTCCTTGTAGATTTGTTCCCAAGCCTCTTTCATACTGAAAACTATTTCCATGAAAGTATTTGGCCGTTACTTCTGTGTTTCTGGAAAATTTTGGTGGAACTCGCATTCCATGGATAACTGATACACATTCTAGAGCCTGGAAGCATGAAGACTCATTAGTTCCAATGACTGGGACTGCTAGTGCTTTATATATGGCGAAATCTGGTTCGCCAAAGATGGTGATGAGCTGATTGTCGATTACGAACTTAATCCTTTGATGCAAACTTGATGGAACTCTTGAGGTTACATGAATCCATGGTCTTCCCAACAAGAAATTATAGGCCGGAGGAATCCTCAAAACTTGAAATTTAATAGAGATTGAATTGGGCCAATTTCAACTGACGGTTCAATTTCACCCAATGTCTCTCGTCGAGATCCATCAAAAGCTCTTACTATCATGCTGCTATGATGTAAGGTGGAAAAATCAACTCTGAATCTTTCCAGAGTAGCATAAGGACATACATTTAAAGTTGATCCATTGTCAATTAACACCCGAGCAACAATCATTCTTTTTGTCTTGATTGCTATATGGAGAGCCTTGGTATACCCTCTTCCCTCTTCTAGTATCTCTTCATCGGTGAAAGAGATAATTCCTAGACTCATCACCGAACTGACCAACTCTTGAAGTATATCCAGGAAAATACTTTTTGGGACATGTGCCTCTTTGAGTACTACCATTAATGCTTCTCTATGAGGTTCGGAAGTGAGGAGTAAAGACAAAATGTTGATATGCGCAGGGGTTCTATTGAGCTTCTCAATAATCCCAAACTCGCTCTTCTTAAGAGTTTTTACAAACTCTTTCATTTCTTGTTCGGTGATTTCTTCTTGCTCATTGGCCTTGCCTTTCCTCTTTCTTTCAAGTTCTGTCGGGGTATAAACCCTCCCGGATCGTGTGATGCCTCCAATCTCGTTTACTTCTTCATTCAAGTCTTTGCTCATTTTGGTATAATTGAAAGGCACTTTGTGGGGATTAAAATGGGTATTGTCGGTGGTCGTGATAAAGTCACCCTTGGCTGGGTTGGTAGATACACGGGCATCCTGGAATAGTTTGCCCATTGTGGATTTTTATTTTGTGGTCTCCAACTTCCTCGTTGTCGATTGTTTGTATTCTTCCAATCACGATATCCTGTCATGGCTGCAACAGGTTTAGGTTGGATTACATTTATTCCACATCGAATAATAGAACCAAATGGTCCGATCAAAATCTAAGGATTGAAGTCATCAATATCTTCAACAATCATATTTATCCCCTAATGGTTTGGAAGATGATTTGTTGTTACATTCGGAATTGCCTTGCTGTCTTCGAGGTTAATTGTAGCTATATCAATAAGGTCTTGGACTGTATGTTTAAGACTTCTGCATGTTTCTGTCTCATGGCCTACTTGATTTGAATGGTAGTAGCATTGCAAATCAGTTCGGAAATGTGGAGGAAGAGGATTAGGTAGTGGTCGAGTAGGAATGGGGTTTAAATGCCTTGAAGAAATTAGGTGCTGAAATACCTCTGTCATTGGGATTGCAAACGGAGTGAAAGTTCTATTGTTCCTCCATGGATATGAAGATGTATTTCTTTGGGGGTGTTTTGGGATGTGGAATTTTGGAATGGTGGGGGTGGAAAAATGCTATTTGGATTTTGAAAGTGGGTTGGTTGGTATGGATAATAGGAGGGCTGAGCTTGTGGCTGGTTAGAGTATCTTGGCTAAAAAGAGAATGGATTATTCGGTCGTGGAAAAGGCATTAGCATCGAAATTTTAGACTCTTTTGCTTTTTTCTGAATGGGTCTCTTTGGGGTACTAGCTTGGGATGATGATTCTTCAATTTTAGCATATGAGTCATAAACTTTGCAGGTTCTGATCTTATCTTTAATCATTTCCCCTATTGAATAATCTCATTAAAGGACCTCCTGACAGAGGTACAGAACTTTTCATAGTAAATTCCTTTACATGTCTGGACGAACAAATGAACATACTCGGAGTCTGTCAATGGTGGATCCACTTGAGAGGCTTGATTTTCCGCCTCAAGGCATATTTGCGAAAGGATTCCTCAGACTCCTGCTTCATATAGATTAAAACAAATGATCAACTGCCATTTCTGTATTATGACGGTATTCACGAACGAACTCCTGGAACAACTCCGTCCATGATTGGAAAACATTTAAGATCGAGTCGAGTGAACCAATGGGCAGCTGCCCTAGTTAGACTGTGCTGAAATAAATGCGTCATCAACTTTTCGGGGTTTGGGTAACCACAGAGTGCCCCAGCATATAGGCATAAATGAGTCATGGGCTCCCCGGTCCCATCATATTTAGAAAATTTTGGTTTCTTAAATTTCGATGGTAGTTGCATTTGTGGATAAAAGCATAAATCCTCAAATCTTGTTGAAGTATATGCATTAGGGCCTCGTAAGGATTTCAACGCCTCTTCCAACTGTTGAACTTTGTGGCTTAGTTGGTCATCTACTTTTTTTCTTTCAGCAATGTCACCTAGATGACTTTCCAGGTCCTCTTGTAGGTGTGGAAAAACTGACAAGGTTGGTATGATTGATGGTTGAACTGGCAATATGGGTTGTGCAGGTGTTGGGTACATCGGAAAATTTCTAGTAGGTAATGTAGGAATTACTCCAGGAGACGGTGGAATAATAGGGTTGGATGACATTTGGGCAAGAATTGCCTCTGTATTGGTTTGTTGTTGTGCAACATATATTTCAGCCCCAGTAGGCTGAGATGGAACAGGGATCTGACGTTGAGACATCAGAGCTTCCACCATGGATTGCAAATTTTCGACGGTTCTTCGTACAGCCAAGTATTCCTCTATAGGAACCATTTTTGGTTCCTATTGTATGCGGTTTTGTCCATCTTCTGCCATTGCCCGTGCTAACGATCGGGTGATTCTCCTAAATAGGAAGTTAGAATCTACTGGATACTTTGTGTTGTTACATATACACCAACACTTAGCTTAGATCAGTAAATTAGGCAAAAATGTTAAGGACTGTGGTGACATATGCATTTCTTTTTTGTTTATTCTTCAAAACATATTACGAGACATAGTCTTTAACAATGTTTCAAATGGTAAACGTTTTCTTGTAAAATGGTAAATGGAAAGTCCATAGTCTAATTTTACCACTATCCATAAAGATGTCGATTTTTTTTAAAAAAAAAATTTTGTGGAAAATTAACAAAATGCAAATGAGGACTTCCTTCAGTATGCAATGTTTTCTGATAGACAATAGCAGGATTTTGGCTTTTGACTCTCTTACAGGCTTTTCTATATGCAACATGTGGCTTTGGGGCTTAGAAGTTTACTAGTTCCCAAATCTTCAGACCTTCGGTCTTGTGAGAGTAATCATCTTCGAGTCGGTGATTTGGTTGGGGTGCCATTTTCCGCGGCGAATACCATGAAGGCAACGCAAATCTTACTTCGGACCCACATGAGTAAATAAGGTAACATCTATTTAAGCGATCATGACCTCCGTTCCAAATGAGATATGCTAATGATGCATGAAAAATTTACAATGTAGATGCAAGATAAAGTAAATTTTTTATTTTTAAAAGATGAAGGGAGTCCTTAACAAATAATTATAAACAAATATAAAGAATAAATGAAACATCGCAGTGATTTTTTATTTGTTTATTTTTTTTGCAGCATAACCTATAATATTTCTTGAAAGAATCACACCAAATTAAATATTAGTAATGGGTCGAGAAATTATTGAATTTTAGTTAAAGGTTGATTTTAAAAAATTAAAAGCCGAAAATCTCTTATTAAGTCCCCGGTAGAATCGCCAGTTGTCGTGCCCCGAAAATTTTTCAGTCTTTCCCCGGAGGGAATCCATACTTTATCTCTTCTTGGCTTTAATGCGATGAGTTTTTTGAAATGAAAAAGACAGCTGGATTTTATATTTAAAATTTAAAATGTTAGATTAACAATAATTTGCAATTGTCAAAATAATATACATTTCATTGTTAATCTATTTTTTAAAATCGCCACCTGGCATAGTTATGGTGTGCCAAGTCATCGGTTTTTTTGGAAAAAGTTTAGTCTGCGAATACCAGAGTTTTGAGTTCGGAAATTTATTGTTACGAGTAGAGAAGGTGTTAGGCACCCTACATTGCCCTTTCGGTACTTCATTTTTTAAAACAACATTTATTAACAAAATTCAAAGATTTCTCGGCAAAGAGATAATAAAATAGAATATTTACACAAATGAATTTAAAACTTTTTTTATAATTTTCTTTTCTCAGAGTTTTGGCTTATTTTAATGTTTTGTTTTTTTATTGAAAATCCCAAGAAAATAATAAACGATTCAGCCAAAGTCGATTCATAGATTATTTCCCGATTTAGATCACGAAGGTTAATTCGTCGGTGATCTGAATCACGAGATTTAATTATTTGTTATTTTGATTTTATTTGAAAATCTCAAAGGAATAATAAATATTCCGGCAAAAGCCGATTCATAAATTATTTCCCGTTTCGGATTATAAAGGTTACTCAATTCGCCGGTGATCTAAATCAAGAGATTTAATTATTTAATTATTTATTTTTGTTTGAAATCTCAATGGAATAATAAATAATCCGGCAGAAGCCGATTCATAAACTATTTCCCGATTCAAATCACAAAGGTTACTCAATTCGCCGGTGATCTGAATCAAGAGATTTAATTACTTATTTGTTTTATTTTTTGTTTGAAATCTCGAAGGAATAATAAATATTCCGGCAAAAACTGACTTATAAACTATTTTTCGATTTAAATCACAAAGGTTACTTAATTCGCCGGTGATCTGAATCAAGATATTTAATTATTTATTTGTTTTGATTTTTATTTGAAAAATAAAAAAGACACGGGGATGATAGCGTATACATAAATATAGATATAGTATATATGGATATATATTA
>NMUG010006744.1:0-12425 GCA_002855965.1 Monotropa hypopitys | reverse complement strand
TATGGTAGGGAGTAAAATATATTAAGGGTATAGTTAAGATGTATAATATAAGTAAGTATAATTAAGAATGAGAAAAAATATAATTAATGAGGGGGTAAGATATAATTAAGGAGTATTGTAAGTTTGTATAAAAATACAACATATTTACAGTAATTCCATTGAAAAGTTAATTTGGAAAAATAATATTTTAAGACTATTATTTTAATATTTTAAGATTTTATCATGTTTTATTATGTAGATTCTCTTATTCTACAGTCACTTTCCAAAATATTTCTCACCTTTTTAGATTCCATATAGTCCTCTCACACAAACAGTAACTTGTTTTTCCTAATATGTGAACCGCATGGTCCCCTATGCAATATGGAAACCTAAAAAAAAAAAAATAAATAATACAAAAATGACTCCCTTAAAAATTAGAACTTCCCCTAATTAATCTATAACCGAATCTCCTTTGTAAATGATCTAAGCTCTTGAATGAGATTCAAAGGCTGAAAATGTATAGCAAATTGTGTAGTAACATGTCGCACCAAAATCGCTCTATATTGTTATATAGATTTGTACCTATATTAATAGAGAGTGTATAATAGAAAAATGATCAATAAAAGTATTTTTCTCATTTTACTATTTGGTATAAGAGCACCCGATTTTTTCTCTCTTTCAGTCTAAAACCTAGCCGCCGCCACCCCTGCTCTGGTTGCCTGCTCCCCTACCCTCGCCGGCCGGCCCAACCGCCTGCGCCACTCTCCGCCACCCGCGCCATCCTCCTGCGCCACCCTCTACTACCGTCTGCGATCTCCAGACCGCCTGCACCCACCGCCTGCACCACCCTGCACCACCGCCTGCGCCCTCTTCCTGCGCCACTCTCCGCCACCCTCCACCACTGCCTGCGCCCTCCAGCCCGCCTGCACCCACCGCCTGCGTGCAATCCTCTGCCTGCGCAATACACAGCCTGCAACGCCTGTGCACACCACCACCTGCCTGCTCACACCATCTTCTGCGGCTGTCTCAAGGTCTTCACTCATGTAAGGCTGTCTCTATAATGTATTGAATCTCATGTGTTCTCTCTATCCCCTGTCCGGGTAACCATCTGTCAAGTTATCCCGTAGTCAATCAATGGCACATAATGGCAAAAATAATGCTATTCATCCCATTGACCCTCCTGCTCTTTGCATAGATCTATCTTTTTCACACTCTACATCGGCTCAACGTGTTACGAGTATGTTACTGAATGGCAAGAATTTTCATGCGTGGTCTTGCTCTTTCCGTCTTTATCTTGGTGGTAAACGTAAGATTGGATGACTTCTTAACAAAGTTCCTATCCCTCTTGAAACAGATCCTCAATATGAAGAGTGGTACATTGACAACTGTATCATTATTGATTGGATGTTTAATTCTATAGAGGAACGTGTCTATCATATGTTCATGTATCATGATACTGTTCATGGTCTGTGGACAGCCCTCACCAAAATATATGCACATGCTCACAATGACTCCCGCATCTTTGAACTCTATCGGGATATTTCTCATGCCTCACAAGCAACCTTAGGTCTTACCGTTGTTGATTATTTTGGGTATCTTCAGACCCGATGGGAGGAGCTCGCTCAGTATGAGCCCCTTAGTGAGTTTCCTACGGATGGTGCTATTGAGTCTAAGCGCCTTGATCGTCGTCACACTTATCAATTCTTAATGGGATTAAATCTAGAGTTTGAAGCTCTTCGAACCAAGATCCTAAATACCACTCCTATGCCTTCTCTTTACGAGGCTTTTGCCACTATAGATGGTGATGAGCGGCGACGCCGGATCCTATTACCTCCTCCCATTTCTAAACATATGGCTTCAGTTCCTGATCACATGGCTTTTGCTTCTTCTTCTGGTTCTCGTCCTGGAGACACTCATGGCAATCGTCCCTTTTGCCAACATTGCCGCACTACAGGTCACACTATTGATCGTTGCTTTGCTCTTCATCCTGAATTAAAACAACAATATCGGCAACGTTCCACCGGTCGTGGTAGAGGAGCCCCCCGTACTAGCAATATTGCTGAAACAGTTTCCACTCCTATCCCACAAGGAATTGACCACACTCAGGCTCAAATCACCCAACTTCATTCACATATGGGCATCAGAGCTTCTTCTTCAGGGCCTACTGCTATTGTTGCTACAGGTAATTCAACCGCCCTTCATGGTAAGTCAGCCCATTCCACATGGATTCTGGATTCTGGTGCCAATAATCATATGACTGGTGAGCTTTCATCTTTCACATCCCCCTTTACTCAAATTGCTCAATCTGTTCGCATTGCTGATGGGTCATCTATTCCCATCCATAGTCAGGGGATGCTCATTTGTCTTCTGATATCCTTCTTTCCTCTGTTTATTATGTTCCTAACTTTGCCTATAATCTTCTCTCTGTCCATCGTTTTGCTAAGAATCTTAATTGTGCTGTTGTGTTCTTACCTACTTGTTGCTACTTGCAGGACCTGACTTTGAAAAAGATTTTTGGCAGGGGGTATGAGCGTGATGGTCTCTATTACTTTGGTGATCCTTCCTCTTCCAGGATGTCCTTATCTAGTTTGCAAGCATTTGTTTTACCAGTTTCTAATAATCACGTTTTCCCAGATTCTAATAAATTGAGCCACCTTGCCAATCATTATTTCTAACTCAAGTTTCTGACTCTTCTAGTAATAATCCCGCCTCTCTTTGTAATGATCTTGATGTTCCTATTGCTCTTAGAAAAGGAGTTAGAATTTGTGCCACCGAACATCCTATCTCTCACTTTATTTCATATTCTCGTTTATCTCTTTCGCATCGTGCTTTTGTCTCTGCCATTGCCTCTATATCTATTCTGCAAAATTGGAAGGAAGCTCTTACAATACCTGAGTGGAAAGAAGCTATGGTAGAGGAGATGACAACCCTGAAGAAAAATGGCACATGGGAACTGGCACCTCTTCCTAAGGAAAAGAAGTCAGTGGGTTGCAAATGGGTGTTTACTATGTAATACAAGGCTGACGGTATTATTGAGAGGTACAAAGCAAGACTTGTTGCAAGGGGGTTCACTCAGACATATGATATTGATTATGAGGAGACCTTTGCTTCTGTGGCCAAGATGAATTCTGTTAGGACCTTACTCTCTTGTGCATCTATTTTGAATTGGCCTCTCAAACAGTTTGATGTGAAAAATGCTTTTCTCCATGGTGACTTAGAGGAAGAGGTCTACATGGACATACCACTGGGTTTTTTCTCTTTTGCTACAGAAGGAAATGTGTGTAGATTGAGAAAAGCTCTTTATGGATTGAAACAATCTCCGAGAGCATGGTTTGATAGATTTCTCAAAGTCATGTTGAGATTTGGATATAAGCAGAGTCATGATGATCATACTATGTTCATCAAAAGAACTAATGACAAGACTTCTGTTCTTATAGTCTATGTAGATGACATAATTATGACAGACGATGATTTGGACGAGATACAAAATCTTAAGGTTCTTCTTGTTCAAGAATTTGAGATCAAGGATTTGGGGCCTATGAAATACTTTCATGGAATGGAGGTGGCTAGGTCTGACAAAGATATTTTTATCTCTCAAAGGAAGTATATTCTGGATCTCATGTTAGGATGTAAGCCTACAGATTCTCCTATTGAGGCTAATCATCACCTTTGCAGTAATGATGGAAAACATGTGGATAAGGAGAGATATCAAAGACTTATAGGTCGTTTGATATACTTATCTCATACTAGACCAGATATTTCCTATGCAGTTGGAGTTGTTGGTCAGTTTATACACGATCCTCGTACTACTCATCTTGATGATGTCTATTGTATCTTGAGGTATCTCAAGTCTGCCCCAGGTAAAGGAATTTTGTTCTTCAATCACGGTCACTTGAAATTGGAAGCCTTCACCGACGCAGACTGGGCAGGTTCTATTGATGATAAGAGATCTACTTCTGGTTATTGTACCTTTCTTGGAGGAAACTTGATTACTTGGAGGAGTAAGAAGCGGTTTGTGGTTGCTAGGTCAAGTGCAGAGACGGAATACAGAGCAATGGCTCACGGTGTTTGCGAACTTTTATGGCTCCAAACCTTTTTACGTGATTTGGGATTCTCTGATGCTAGTCCTGTGAAACTCTACTGTGATAATAAGGCTGCCATAAATATTGTCCATAATCCAGTTCAACATGATCGAACGAAGCATATCGAAATCGACAGACACTTCATTAAATAGAAGCTAAGCAACAGTTTAATTTGTATGCCTTTTGTAAGATCAGAAGACTAGTTGGCTGATGTAAATACTAAGGGTCTTAGTAGTAAAAGTTTTTACCCCATTATGTTTAAGTTGGGTTTGATAGATATCTTTGCACCAACTTGAGGGGGAGTGTTAAGTTTTATGTGTTGTGTAAATAGTTAGGACCTAAAGGGGTCCTTGTGTATTTATTTTCCTTTTCTTTTTCTTGTATATTACACACATTAATGAATGAAAGGATAATGCAGTTCTCTTCTTTGAACAGAGAGCATACAGATAAGGAAAGATATCAAAGAATAGTGGGTCGCCTAATATACCTCTCTCACACACGTCCAGATATTTCTTACGCTGTGGGAGTTGTCAGTCAATTTATGCATGATCCCCGTAGTTCTCATCTTAATGCAGTTTACCGTATCTTGAGATATCTGGAATCTGGTCCAGGCAAAGGTATTTTGTTCTCCAACCATGGTCATTTGAGGTTTTAATCTTCCACTGATGCAGACTGGGCATGTTCGATTGATGATAGACGTTCTACCTCTGGATATTGCACTTTCCTAGGCAGTAATTTAGTTATACGGAGAAGCAAAAAGCAATCTGTAGTAGCAAGGTGAAGTGCAGAAGCTGAGTACAGGGCCATGACGCATGGTGTTTGTGAACTTTTATAGATTCAAACATTTTTGCATGATCTGGGAATTGTGGATCACAGTCCTACAAAGTTGTACTGTGATAACAAGACTACTATCAATATAGCTCATAATTCTGTTCAATATGATCGGACAAAGCATATAGAGATTGGTAGACATTTTATCAAAGAAAAATTGAGTGCGGATTCAATATGTATGCCATTTGTGAGATCTGGAGATCAACTTGCTGACATTTTCACGAAAGGGTTTAGTAGCAAGAATTTTCATTCTATTGTGTTCAAGTTGGGCTTGATAGATATTTTCACACCAACTTGGGGGAGTGTTAAGTTATAGTTTGATTTTGTATTTATTGTTTCCTTAGGGGGTTCATTGTATTTATTGCATTCCTCTTGTATATATTCGATATATTGAATGGAAGCTACACACTGAATTTTTCTTCTCTCTCGTTCACAAGGAGTTTGCATCTCCCACTTGCGACCATTTTTGACCCACCTTGATGTCATGCATGACATCAAGCTCATTGTCTTTCTCTTTTAATATTGCTATAAATACCAGTATATATGTGTTTATTTTCATGGTGAGGAGCCAAGAGCAGTAAAAAGAGAGAAAAGTGAGGTGGAGTTACTAAAAAGCAAAAAATGTCACTTTTGTTATATTTAAGGGGTAACTAAATTCAACATTGCAGGCAAAATTCTGTGCAATATAATGCACCAACACATGCAATCTGTTAAAACCCAAGTTACTAAAAAGCATATATACTCGGCATTATTGAGTTCCACTGTTTTTCTTCTCTACATTTTCCACCTACAACTCATGATTAAATTCATGATATCAACATGTACTAAGTTTTTGTGCATTATTGATGCTCTGGATTTTGAATGAAAGAAACAAGGTAAAGAGCACAGAAAGTGAATGTGTATTTAGGTCTGCTCTTTCTGATGCCTTCTGACTTTAATTTGAGGCTATGATGGCACGGCATAATGTCCCTCCCTTGAGTTCCTCGATTTTTGGAGGTATAGGGAGACGCTATTTTAGCGGTAAAAAATTATATGAGCAGTCATTTTGTGTGTATATTGACAAAAATTAGGTGTGTATTTAGTCCCCTCCCGTCCATACCCCCATCGATAGGGATTACGTGGGTAATGTATTGTTGCTAAGCTAACTTCGTTTTTTGCTTGTTGCTTATTATGCATTGTCTGTCAGGGATCTAAGCCACAATGATCTCACAGGGAATATTCCAGAATCTCTCATCTCTCTTCCATATTTGGAAACACTGTAAGTGAATTGCATTGATTCGTTTGTCCTTGTATACAAACTATCAGGACTTTATAGAAGTCTTGTTCTGAACTCTATGCAATAGAAAGGAGGAAAGTCCTCAGTCACACCGAACCAAACTCAATTATATTGGCTTCCTCAGGTATTTTGGTTGCAATCCTCACTTCAGTCGAGAGTATCCTTCCAGCCTTAGAAGATCAATACTTGCCACAGAGTATGAAATTTAAGCCTACTGTTCTGGTTGCTATTATTAGTATTACTACTACTACTACAATTATTACTATTACTATTGTTATCGATTCATTTTGTTTGTTTGTTTTAGTGAAGGATCACATTTTTATTTTTTGGAACAGAAAAATCCAAGGATCCTCACATTCACCACATGGAACATTGATTGGCACAGTTGCAGGTGGATGTTTAATAGTTGCTCTTGCTGTTGCAATTTTCTTTGTTTGCTTCTGCAAACAAAAGAGAAAAAATGATAGCAAAAAACGTCCAATGCAAAAGAGTGAGTGCACAAGTTTCTCCTTCCCTGCAGGATTTCCTAAATGTAATACAAGGGTCCTAAGACAAATCACATTCGTTACGACTTCGAATCAAAATATTGTTTATCTTATTTGTGTTTGACAATCTCAAACCTGTCATTACCATCAACAATTGAAGAATTTCCATGTCAGTAACTATTGTTAGCTCATTATATACTTAACGTGCAAATGATTTCTCAATGAGTTTTTTCAAAACTGCAGTTGTAATATTTTGCTTGCCCAACATGAATAGCATTATCGTGAAGTCGATATCCATAGAGAACTTCACTCTGAAGTCTATAGAAACTGCCACGCGAAGCTACCAAACTTTGATAGGTGAAGGAGGTTTTGGATCTGTGTATCGAGGTACACTGCCTCATGGTCAGGAAGTGGCAGTAAAGGTCCGATCAGCCACTTCAACTCAAGGAATCAGGGAATTCGATAATGAGGTAAAGTACCATATACCTGTTTTGGGGGTTCTGTCACTCCATTATCATCTCCAATTTAGCATTTACCCTAAAAAGATGCACAAGGACATTTTCCACATGTATTATCTTCAAGCTCCTAGAAAGTTTCACATTTTTTACCGGTTTCATCGTAAGTTCCCAAACCATCTAGGTTCCAACAAAAAAAAAATCAGCTAGTTGAATCACTAACCAGGCTTTTATCACTTTCTTTCCTTTGCTCACTAGTCTATTGATGGCATTGGGTTTTTCGTCCACTTGAAATAAGTGTCGTTCTTTGTACATTTCTCTTATTAGAAGCTTATTTCAGTGACTACAGTCAGTCAAACTGAGACATGTCTATGTCTTTTACCTGTTTCGCGTGTAAGCCAGCTGACAGTTATCAATGTGTTCTACAGCTAAACCTTCTATCAGCAATCCAGCATGAAAATTTGGTTCCACTCCTGGGCTACTGTTGCGAAAATGACCAACAAATTCTTGTGTATCCGTTCATGTCAAATGGCTCCCTACAGGATTGCCTTTATGGTAGTCCTTGTCTAAATCTAGAGCTCATTAAGTACATCTTTCTTAGTTCCACTTACTTATGCTTGACGAATCTTTTAACAGGGGAAGCAGCAAAACGAAAAACTCTAGACTGGTCAACCAGAATTTCCATCGCTCTTGGTGCTGCTCGAGGCAAGTAAAGTGGAGTTTGTACCATTCCACGGGTTTGTTATATTTTGGTCTATAACAAGAAGAGATAGAGGGACAACTAGCGTTCTCTATATCTGTTTCTTTTAATTTCTTTGAATCCAAGAGAAAACCTAACATCCAAAAAAAATAGAAATAAAAAACGTGAAGCAAATGGAGGAAGAATTTAACTTAACAGATTACAAAGTCAAAAAAGCATTGACACGTGAAAGAAGTGAATCATGTAATCATACCAGCACAAAAAGCATTGACACGCTTTGACTTTTATTTACGTAAATCTATATCATTCCCATATCCACAATACAATTCCATCTCACCATAATAGATACCCAATAGTTGTTAATGCAACATCAATCCCATGAAAATTTAAACAACCAACCAAATTCCATAGTTTTACATTAAAACCTTCAAATTGGAGTTCCCCCACAGTAACTCAAATTGCGAAATGGAGTTTATAGTTTACATCACCAACTAAATGTAAAATAAGAAGCACAACTCTTTCATCAAGGGATAACAAAACAACTGAAAGGAGTGTGATGCTCCAATATTCCTAAAATATGAACACTTTAAAATGCCATGCGGTCCAAGCTAAACCTATGACTCGATACCTGAAAAATGACAGGTTGAGCTAAACGAGCCCATTAGAACAATATATAACCAAATGTATGTATAAGTGTGGTGATATGTGCAAGTCTCATGCAACCCTACGAATGCATGTCACGCAATACTCTTTGAGTTCCAAAAATCTCAAACTTTTCTAATATTACCAAATCACCATTCCTTGAATTCCACCGATCATTTTCATGTCTTAACGAATTCAAGAACTTATTAACAATTTGTCATTTAATCATGTTATGAATAATTGAGTTATGTTTCTCAGTGGGTCACTCATTGGCTAACCACCAGTAAAGTTCCTCGTTTTCCCCGACTAGTCGGGAGGGCCCTGTATTTCTCCATTGATCAATGTCTTGTGTGTTAAGTACCCGAGAACGAAATTCCCGCATAATAGACAACTCAATTCAGTCACAACACCATCCAAGCAAGAAATGCTTGCCAATTTGTTATCCATCATCAATTCCAATCGAAAATTACACATGTTAGAGAATTCTCCTAACAAGCCCAACAATTATGGATTTTATCATGTCCACGTGCATATATCTTCAAAGGTACAAACATGCATTTAGATGTTCCAATTTCCTGTATTCATTGCCAATTTTACATAATTAGGGAATTAGCCACTAAAGTCCTAAATCTTGACACCGATAAAAGCCCTAGATTTCCAAATTTGTGACTTTTGAAAAATTGAATGAAAGCAACTTTCTAGAGGTTGATTAGAAGGAAGGTTATCACAAATCAACCACAATACACAAGAAACTTCGGACTAATTACAAACCCTAGGTTCAAAAATCAAATTTGGAAACAAATGCTCAAAAATTTACTCAATCAATGAGAGATTCAAGATATATGCATGACTTGCACAAACATATATACATAAGGGATATAAGGTCCTACTTGCAAAGAGGAGAGAGAAATCCCTTGGTGAGAAATGTGTTCCAATGGCTGCAAGAATGGGTTGAGGAGAGAGAGCATCTTGCGATCTACAACTTTAACCCCATCATCTACTCTTTTGAAGTTGTAGATCATAAATAAATGTGCTCCAAGTTGTAGATCCTATTTTGTTCTAATACACCCCTTTCAAAATGTAGCCTCTGGAGGTGTTATCGATAAACCCCTAACCTGGGTTATCGGTAACACATGGCTCTGGATTTTTTCAAAAGACAGCCTGTTATCGACCAACACTAACTAGCATTATCGGTAACACAGGGTTCGGAACTTCCCCAAAAGACTGCATGTTTCCGATAACCACACTAACCAACATTATCGGTAACACAAGGTTTTGGGCTTCCCTAGGGACAGTCGGTTACTGATAACCAATGCAAGTGTTATCGATAACCACTACCTTTGAATTCCACTTTCGATTCCAAGCATAAAAATGCAATCCAAATCTCGAGTTTTTCATCAACTTTAATGGTTTTATTTTCTTTAAAATTCTTTAATAATATTCCAATTTTTTTAATTGAAACCTTACATCCTACCACCCTTAAATATATATTCACCCCGAAATTTACCAAAGTAAAGAAAGAATCTTAGAAACACAAAGAGAATTTAAAGCACCTCAAAAGAGTTTCGGATATCTCGCTTGAATCTCATCATCGCGCTCCCATGTGGCCTCCTCAATTCCATGGTTACCTCAAAGCACCTTGACTAATGGAATAGTCTTTCTCCACAAAACTTGCTCTCGCATGTCTAAGATACTTATCGGTTTCTCCTCATACGATACATTGGCCTCTAACTCCAGTTCGGACCACTCTAGCACATGCGATGTATCCGGCTTGTACTTACGCAACATAGATACATGAAACATGTCATGAACGTCCGAAATACCCAGTGGCAATGCTAAACGATATGCAACCTCGCCAATCTTCTTAATAACATCGAAGGGCCCAATAAAGCGTAGTGAAACCTTATTACCTCCTCGGCCAAAACGAGAAATACCCCGACGTGGTGATATTTTAAAAATGTAATCCAAACTTTGAGTGATAATGGATGTTAGTGACGATCAGCTTAACTCTTGTCAACTTTGGGCAGTCAAAAGTCTTTGGCAAACTATTTTAATCTTCTAGATTGTTTGTCTCACTAACTCTAACCCCATAATCCATGTCTCCCCCGCTTAGTTCCAACAAATTGGTGATCTACACGTCCATCTTTATAATGCCTTGAAAAGTGTCATCCTGATGCTAGATTGGTAACTATTATTATAAGCGAACTCAACAAGAGGTAGGTGATCCTTCCAACTCCCTCGGAAATCTAACACGTGTCTGTAACATATCTTCAAGGATTTGAATAGTGCGCTCTAATTGACCGTTGGTTTGAGGATGAAATGTGATACTATATAAAAATCTTGTACTAAGTGCCCCTTGCAAGCTCTGCCAAATTGAGCGCTGAAACTCGGATCTCTATCGAAAATGATGGACATGTGGACACCGTGCAAATGAACAATATCTCTAATGTATAACTGACTCAAAGCATCAACGGAATGTGAGACCCGAATAGGTAGAAAATGTGCCGTCTTCGTCAATCGAACTACAACCTAAATCACATCATGGCTCTTCGGCAATCTCGGCAAGCCTGATACGAAATCCATTGTGACTTGTTCCTATTTCCACTCGGCTACCGATAATGGTTGAAGTATTCCTACCAATTGTTGGTGTTCTACTTTCACTTGTTGACACGTGAGGCATCTCGAGACGAACATAGCTACATCCCTCTTCATTCCCATCCACCAAAACTTTCGGTGCAAATCATGGTACATCTTGGCCCCTTGTATGAATGGATAATGGAAAATGATGGAATTCCCGAAGGATATCCTCTCAGCGCGGAAATGGAACAAATAATCTCCTATGGAATCGGAGACTTATATCAGAATGCATTATTCATCCTTATTGCACCTCCCCATTAAGAAATTTAGCACGAATGGTTGTTGCTTCCTCATCGCTCGCTTGAGAATCAATTACCCAACTCAACAACGCCGAATGAATGGTTAAGTTACATAGAGTGCCCCATTCCCCAGATTCCTCGGCATGCAAAACAAACGTACCCAAATCCTAAATCGACTTCTAATCCCGGATGGCCAAACTCACAAGATATGAATACTTCCTACTCAATGCGTCCGCAACAATGTTTGCCTTACCCAGATGATAATGCAACACAAAATCATCATCCTCTAGGTGTTCCATCCAACGACATTGCCGCAAGTTAAATTCCTTTTGTGAGAAAAGGTATTTCAAACTCTTACGATCGGAGAAGACTTCAAACCTTTTGCAATAGAGGTAGTTCCGCCAACTCTTTAATGCAAATACCACTACCGCAAGCTCTAGGTCATGAGTCGGATAATTCTTTTCGTGCGTCTTTAATTGCCTCGATCCATATGTCACAACTTGCCCTGCTTGCATCAACACGCACCTCAAACCCTCAAGTGAAACATCACAAAAAATGGTGTAACCAACTCCCCCGCTCGGGTACAATGAGAATCGATGTGAATGTCAAACATTGCTTTCAATTCTTCAAATTTTGCATCACACGAGTCATTCCAAACAAACAAACACCCTTTCGGGTCAAACGAGTGATCGGTGCCGCCAAATGCGAAAAGTCAAACAAAACGACGATAGTACCCAACTAATCCCAAGATCTATTGATCTCAAACACGTTCTTCGGTCATTTCCACGACATAACAACCTCATTTTTTCCTACATCAACGGATACCCCATCATTAAACACAATGTTACCCAAAAAATTATCTCAGACAACCAAAATTTCTATTTGCTAAGCTTCGCGTATAGACGGTGCTCCATCAAAATTTGCAACACAACACTAAGATGAACTTGGTTCTCCTCCTTGGTTGGTGAATAGATTAAAATATTGTCAATGAAGGCAACAACAAAACTTTCACGCCTCATTCCTGGTAACTGTAAAGCCAATTATCCAAGGATGACACGCGGCGATAGCATACACTAATCCAAACACAACCTACTAACAA